>CAJPEX010000992.1:0-71690 GCA_905338405.1 Notodromas monacha
GTTGAGGTAAACCATGCTTCTGTGCACAAGACGGCAATTTGTTTCGCTCACATGGTTGGCCTGATCCGAATTTCAAGACCCAAAACATTTCCTGTTCATCTTTACTTGGGCAAATATTTAGATTTTATTGGGTAAGGCTTCCCCAGTCGACCGGTATTATAAAAGACCCCTGGAAGTGTAGAAGCCATAACTTTTTTTCTTGCGTCAAATTGTGTATTTTTCATTTCTATCAAACCCCTTAATATCTTCCCGGAATCTTCCGAGTTCAGGCTTTTAATGAGTTCGGTAGGAATTAATGTATGCCGGGAGAAAAGGAGAAAGCAATTGAAAATTGTTGCGTGGACGGTACTGCTACTTATGGGGTAGACAGTTTTCCCTCGCTTCGCTACAAAGAAATACAGTACAGTACTGCACTACTTACTCATCGTCACTTCGTAGAGAACTTATTGGTTTGTGCGACGAATTTTAAGCATGTCCTCTTGTATCAAGTTTCGTTAGGTCAACTGGGAAAATTGATCGCTGGAAACCTCTGTTGTTTCTGGTCGGTAATTTTCGAAGCGTTCTTTCTGTTCCCACGTAACCTGTGTTTTCGTGCCAACGGAAAATCTGAGAAAAGCTTCCAGCCTTTATTTTTGAACACGGAAAACCTCCTAAATTTGCATACAGAACTTGATAATGTACAGCAGTTAAACTGCTACTCACGATTCTTCCGTTTTTCTGACGAGCGTCAATCCAAAATCACTGTATTTACTTTAAGCTGGAACCCCTTTTAGAGTTGAGGGGATAGAAAAACTTGATTTTTCTGTATTTGTGTGTGAAATTTCCTTATTTTTAGATTTCAATACATTTTGAGGTTATTCCGCACCCGAGATAGTATCATTTTTGGGGTAAAAGTTTCACCCTTCCGTCGTTCAACAGCCTCAGAAATGCGACGATTTCAGAGGTTAACAGTTGCGCTGGAAGCTTGACATGACTTACGCAGTTCTGTGTTCGAGCAACAAGGAACTGTAAAAAAAATTGCCACGATTACCATCTGTAGATGAACTTTGTGTCTTTTCGAAATACATAAGGCTGTTGATAATACTGTGCATTCAATGTCGTTTGGGAATGCCACGCAGAACTTTCACTGACGACTAAGGAATCGAAACAACGACACATTGTCATGCTTCGCTTTCCTTTGTGTTGGTGCTGCTGTTTGTTTTCTGACGCCGCTTAAATTTCAAATTTTTCTCCTACCGTAATTGTGAATTCTGTTCCCCGTGCGATTTCGCAATCATCATCCAGCCATTTATGAAATTATAATGTTCTGCGAGTTTTTTTCTCTCTTCCTAGCTGTATTTTTCGTTTGAATAATAATCCGAGTTCCTCATTGCAAAGCGATATTTCTGCAACCTGGGCGCTGATCTCGATTAGGGAAAGAAATACGCCGTCGTCTTATCCGTGAATATTTCATGAAGGCCGTGAGTTGTGACATGGTACATTTTAGACCATTTACTTATGCAGGAAGCGGTCCTGTTTGGCATAAAGAAATGGCTGTGAGTGCGTCGTCTGACACACGTGGATTCGAAATCAGAAGACATCGATGTCGTGACGTTCGGCAAAAATGGTGGCACAACAGCATTCATTAAGCATCTGTGATTCAATCTTCAAGACGAAGAAGTGTATCTTAAAAAAGATGCATTTGATCAAACTCGTGTTGGAAGCAATTTTCCGCGGACTTGTCGTTATTACCTTTTCAGCGTGTAATTAAAAAAAATCAAATCGAACGTCCCGAGAATTGATGAGTCATCCACGGTGGGGTTCCGACGACCCTCGAAAACACCAAGTTCAGTATCTTTTTTATCAATTGCCGGGCACGGGCACCTTTCTATTCGAGACAGTTTTATTCGTTAATTCAAGATGCCCCAAATAGTTCGATCTAAATAAGAGTGGTGTAGACGACTGATCGTGCGCCTCGTTGTGTTCTAATATCAATTGCCGGGCACGGGCACCTTTCTATTCGAGACAGTTTTATTCGTTAATTCAAGATGCCCCAAATAGTTCGATCTAAATAAGAGTGGTGTAGACGACTGATCGTGCGCCTCGTTGTGTTCTAATTGACGGGACCCATGCGAATACTGTAAATCCAGGGCAATGGTTTATTTCCAACCACGATCCCACATGAACCGAACGTGTAATTGACCGTAATAAAACGGTGTAGTGATGCGGTGCGGGTGCCTTTTTCAGACGAACTACGAACTTATTTTTGGACGTCGAGTAATTTTTAGTTGATATGGTGAACTTTTATTTGAGCTCCTGTTCCGCTTCTTATATTTTAGGACAGTGAGCGATGATGTGGAACATCCTACAGGAGGTAAATGGTGAAAATGAAACTACACACTATGCTCGGCATCGTGAGACATTGGGTCTGGCTCTGAAATTTTATCCACCATGCGAATGGTGAACACCATAAGTCCATGAACTGATGTGGAACGCCGAAATTTTCCACAAGACTGCAAGATGCTTTTTGTTGATTGAAGGCAATAATGTACCAGGGTTTTATACCTTTGTTTTTTCACCTACCATTAGAGGTACAGTAATTGATAACCAGCGGGTTGTACGCCAATACTATGACATCTTTGAATTCGTCAAATTCACAACAAATGAAAACGCATGAAATAGCCTTGTTGTTTATCGTGAAAGATGCATTTTGAAGTTTATACTGTATTGTACTCGGCTATTTGGCAATCCGTCAAAGTTTTGTAGCATGATAGTTCCTGTGTGACTTCCTCAGTTGATTTATTTGCGAAAACTCTGTTTCTCTTTTTTTTTTTCAAGGCCTGTTACCGATGTCTACCGGTTTATTTTCTTGGCATGTTGCGAATTCCGTTTTCGTCGTCACTTCGAGACGCGCGAATTACGTCTGTGGGATTCCTGTGCCAAATTTTGCATTTTTTTTTTTCAAGGCCTGTTACCGATGTCTACCGGTTTATTTTCTTGGCATGTTGCGAAAAGGCAAAAGCAGCAGTGAAGCTCTGCGCGCTTAATGCAGACACCCTAAGGACACGGTTTAAAACGCTTTGTCGCCGGAAACGCGTACACCAAGTCTTATGAGGCCAGAAGTCTAAAAGACGTGCCCCTTCGGGCCCATTTCCACTTCGCTTCCGGATGTATATTTCTTGAGACTTTTCAGTTAATTCAAAATTATTTACAGCTAATGACACGTGCAGAGCGTTCCTTGGCTTCAGGGGTGTTGAAAAAATAACTTTTTCAACTCGTTAATCGCAATTTTTTTTTCCTACTGGAAGTGCCTTATTCTCCGAGTAATCATTCACGGAATTACTCCTAATGTTTTAACCCTAGTTTACAGAGTTAACATTCGAAACTGAACTAAGTTTGGTAGTTAAGTCGTTCTTTCTGCTTGCCATCTGGCAAGCCTCCGCATACCATTGTTCGAAGATTTCTGAACTACTTCACACCATCGGACTACTGCCATGCCGGATGTGCAGTTACTGACAGTGTGTGGGATTTTACGAACGATCGTCAATTTTGGACTTGTGAGTGAAGTTGAATGCGTTGAATTCCAGCGATAAGATCATATTAGTTCTTCTCTGAAATGATTTCCTGTTCGGGGATTTAATATGGTCTCGTTTTGCATAATTAAGGAAAATCGATGCTCAAGGCTTCTGGTTAATGGTTAGGTAATTTGTTAAATTCCCTTGGCTTATGGAAAATTTCGGGAATTTGTACGTGTATGGAGTCTTGAGAAGTTTCGCGCCGAAGGGAAAGATCAATGAAAATCTCCCGCTGCGCAGAGGCACACTTGTGGCAACAGTAGGTGAGGTGCTGGTAAGATCGTTGCCCTATTTAAATGCGTTTCGGAAGTAGATTCCGCTATGGCGGAAGCAAGGGTTTCCAAAGTTTCTGGGACAAAACGCGGTGGGTCTCGGCAAGGTTCATTTGGAACCGGTACTGCATGTTCTCTGGCTGTGTCAGTTCACCTTGAACCTGACAGCATTTCCGGGAGGATTTTGATTTGTTGAAGCTCATTTTTATGCCAGTAATTCCTGCTTGCTTCAATCTGTTGAGTTTACTTGGAATTGCTCATTGCAATAAATTGCAATCGCTGTGGAATATTCCCCGCTACGTTTGAACCTTGTTATCACGCGATATTGCCGCGTTCGCGAGGGTTAATCTTGCGAAGAAAAAAAACAAAGCTATATCCCTTATATTTTATACCGTCTTCTTGTTTCATCGTTGTTCACTAACTATTTAGCAATGTCGTAATCCATCATGAATGAAGATTCACTCGTGAATTAAACTCAAATGTTGAATGTATTCTCAGTTCCTCGAGTTGACTCAGTTTTCACTTCAAAAGCACAAATTTAATGTGATATATACTGTATTCCATTCAATCCACTGCTCTGCACAATTCAACTGAATTCTAGGTTATGGTAAACTTACTTTAGCAACGAATAATTTTGTTCGGTTTACAGTACAAGTAAACCGGGTTTTAAGCTTTGATACCTCCTGAACACTACTACCACAGTGAAACGAAAATCGAATTGCAATTTCTTTGATCGTCTTTCGACTGATGTTCGATTTTATCATTTTGTTCGCATTAGCACTCTTGAAAATTCACCCCAGTAAGGAAATTTCCGTGCGTTCAAGGGGTGATACATTCTGAGGAAGGTTGTTCTAATTGAGTCGCCTTCTAGTCGTGTAAAAGCAGCCGACCTGACGTAAATGTTCATTTACATTTAATTTCTTTTGGAGAATTTCCCCAAATCATTATTTTTTAAAATGTTAGCAAAAACAATTCGGTGACGGTAGAATTCAGCTGTTTCTTAACGAATTTAAGGTTATTCTCAGTGCCCGATCTGATGGGGAAATGAAAAATTGGAAAGATCAGAAGTGTTCGATGGTTCCTCAGATTCATGCCCGAATCTGAAGAGTTGTAAATATTAAACCAATTTCTCTTGCTCCAAATTATGAATCACGCCACAATCAAGTCACAGTGTCATTCTGCATGCATTTCAGCGAAATCTTGTCTGGTCTTACTTGACTCACTATGTATGAGCGCCCTTAAGAGAACTATTTCTACTCAAAGAACTAGAGCTTCCTAGAAACACCTCACTCAGTGGACAAGTCCTTTACTCCCGCAACGAAAAACGTGGACGGCGGTTACGTCGACACGTCTGAAAAAAAACCGATCCTTGTACTGTGGTCAGTGTTGCGATCCCTTGAACGACACAATTCCTGACCATACCCTGTGAGCCGAGTGGTCCTCTCTGTCGCTTCTCGGCAGCATCGTCTGACCCCAGGACTTGCGTCTGAATGCGGAACTGGCTTCGGTTCGTCGTCGCTCATCTGCGGCGAGGCCGTCGGATTATTCAAAATCTCCGTTTTTACTCAGCCCAAATCCGTGCGATACGTTGAGCAACGTTCGAATAGCATTCCCAAATACACTTCCATACCGACTTCGTTATCTCGTCGCGTCGCGGGTTTCAATCTCTGATCGTTACTCATGCACACCCGGGCTTGCATTTCAAGTCGAATTTGTGGTTTCCTGTTGCGGAGACCCGCTCGTGAGGCTCCAAATTCTATTTCTTGTCAGATCACTCGGGGGGTCTGCAATTGGGATTGAGGTTAACCGTGTTATTTTCATTTCATCGCCTATTTCCTCCATTCCGTGGTTCGTTGGTCAGGGATGCTCTGGCTGCGCATGCTTTGTCCCGTTTTTGATCGTTTGCTTCGAGACTCTCTCGGAAATTAGGTCTCGCGATCGCCTGGAGGGGCGTCTTTTATGATTCCGCATTTTCTTGCGGGGACTAGGCTCATCTCTTCTCGCGTTCCTCCTGCAAAGAATCTTACGGGTGAGAAAATAAAATATTATTAACGTGTTTGTGGGTCGCACCTTGATTTATGTTGACGATGCGTGGTGAAAAAAAGGCGTGTAGAACTCGTGTTATCAAAGCCATTGACGCTTGGTGCGTTTATCGGAAAATCAAATAACGCGCATTTTCGGATGTGGTGCATTTAAAATTTGTGTTCGACGTGTGAAGAATATTATTTTATTCTGACATCACAGGTATTTCTGGAAATTTTGAAGTTCCTCATCCTGAATTATTAGCTGATCTCAGGAAGAATAGAACGACCCACTTAGAGAACGACGTTGAAAACGGATAATCAAACTCCCTGCTGAGCTAAACCCGGACAATCGGAGTTCTGTGTAGGCCGCAAATCTTTTGGAAGCTTTGATGCAACGTAATTTGGCCGATGCGTGGACAGAACCTGCCAATGTTTCTGGACGCGAGATTTTTTGTGACGCAGAATTCTCATTTGAAAAGGATGTGACCGAAAAGCTTATGGAAATTTCCATAAGCTTGTGCCATCATCCACTCATGCATCCAATTATGGGTTGCAGACATGAGATCGCGTTGCGGCCTGGGCTGTACCTGCCTCGACACAGAAGTACCGTATAGATTGTACCAGGGTTTTCGTAATTTTTTTTTCGGCCAAATAACTCAACTCATGATTGCTTGAGTACGTTTTTTATTCCGCTTCGAAAATAAATCGACCCGCGTAATCTTCTGTTATTCGATTGGGGGTTTTCTTTTCAGATCAAAGTAAGGCACAGTACCAGTACAGTGTTGGGATTTCTTCCATTGATCCGTAAATCGGGTTTTTCGTGTCCCTCCGGGGGACACGTGTGTCGTAACGTAATTTTCCAATCTTTCGAAGTGATAAAGCCTTCGTTATAGCGCATTTGGCGTACAGGAAAAGTTTGAGAGACTAATTTTCTGTCCATCTTGGTAAATTTGTAAAGCTGTGCTTCAAAACGGGATGTGAGTGAAGCGTGAATCTTGCAGCCTTTTCAGAACCTGCCGTTCTTCATCCTTAACATTTTTCCTCCTAAATTTCCCGAAAAGCTCTTCGAAGGATACCAGTACCCAGTACCGTTTCCCCTCAGAAATATAATTTTTCTCTGGAGGAAAAATAAATCCTGGAGCTCATTCGTTTTTGTTTGATCATGAAGTGTTTACTTCGGTGATGAGGAATATAATGCTTCCCGTAAAATAATTTAAAAATTCAAATCCTTTCTTCGCGAGCTTTTCACTTGTGTACTTCTCTCCTTGTATAGGCTTCGTTTGTACAACGCACGATGAGATGGTCAAGCTTTTATAGCCATTGCTGGAAATTCACTAGCATTCCACGAAGCAAGCCAACTGAAAGGAAATAAAATCCGCTCTCTTCCTAAAAATTAGTAGACATGCTTTCACCTCGTCGATTTTTTTTAGGTTATGCTGCTTCGATGTCCAAAACGTGTTCTTTTCATTTCATACGGTACAAGAAATATTGAATAGTTAACAGAAAAATGAGTTCGGGTTTATGAATCAGCTCAGCAGCATCGTATTACAGTATTTTCTTATGGGTTCAAAGGAACATCCTTGGGCTTCCATTGCCGAGACAAAGATCAAATGTTTGTGCATTGTTATTCCAAAATGTTGCAAGCAGATTACAATAATAAATAATCTGCGAGTTATGGTAAAATGTGCGAATGTTGGTCATGAAGATTTTTTTCCCTGGGCTATCCATGCATTAGAAGCGTAGATATATATATGCAGTATATATATATATATATATATAGCCGCTTTCAATCCCCAGAAATCTTGGCTATGCTGTTAAGAGTGGGAGGACCTTTGAAATCTGATAGCCAATTTTTTACAGAACAATGCACGAAGATTATTTTATTTTTTTCGGCTCTTGGAGCCCGCCTATTTTCTTTCCGAGTTAAAAAAAAAAGGCGGACAATGCTGAGCTGATTCATCTACCTGAACTCGGACACATGTTTTCCCCATAATTCAAACAATAAATATTCCTTGAAATATGGAAAAATGGGAATGTCGTGTCATGAAAGTTGTTTATACCACGTTGGATAATGAATTGGATGCGCGAATACTGTATGCTGTATCCATGATTTTCCTTCTTGTTTTAAGAAAATCAAAAAACGGAAGTGTTGCCAATAACTTGATTGGTTTTTTTTTAGAAAAAAAATTGCGACTTCAGCGTGCCGGTAAGCCTCATTGGAGACGGCTGCTTTTGCATTTCGCTTTTTTTATCACCCCGATAATTTTAGTCGAGGCAGATGAACCAGATTTTTTTTACCGTGGTTGGATAATGCTGTGTTAATTATTCATCGCCATATTGTCGAAAGGGAAATGGGAACGAGCGGTCGCAAGAATATTTTAATCACGAAGCAACGAATAAATTTGCCTCTTGAAATTGATTACCGTTAACTGGAACTGGAATACGAATTAGGTCTGGGAAACACCAGATTAAAAAAATTTTCTTTACAGCATTGGCAATGTCGGCTTTGAATTTGCACGGGATCCGAGTCAATTTCCATTTCGTATGAATATGTATACTCCACCAAAGATTAGATAAACCAAGAAGTACAGTACATGTATGTATGCACCCGATGAGTAAAAGGGGTTTTTGGATCAGAATGCCATGGTCTCGATGATCCTTCGGGAAGTAAATGACAGTATTGTCATTAGAGATATATCAAATCAAAGAAGCAGTTGTCCATAATGATTTACAATTATTGGAGCATTTTTAATTGGACATGGTCAGCTACGTCTGATGAGGCACTCAACGTGCATTCCTTCCCGCTAGCTCCGGTACCTATTTTTCAGCACACATGTCTGCCAAAAAAGTGGCTGCTTATTTCCGAAAGAAAATGTTCGAGGACAGGCGTGTGTTGGAAGCGGTTCCAGTGCTTCTTGTGGCTTATCGACACGCAAGGGCAGCTGGCTGTGAACTCATTTCTTCCTCCGGATTTCCGTTCTCCGTTAGTGCAGTTTTTCTTTCTTCTTCGCGCTTGTTGCATCTCTGTCGGCGCGGTGCAGAAAACGGTTCTGCACGAGCAACCGCATTTCATGAAACCTTGAATAAATTTTGCTCGTGTAGCGAGTGTGGGGCTTATTTTTAAAAATGCACACTTTTCTTGTTGAATACACGGCCATTTTCATCGAGCTGGTGACGGCCTGTGTCGATGATCATTCTTGACAGTATCCTCATCCCTTGTTATCACCTATTCGACGGAAAAACCTGCGAAAAGAGTCCGCGAAACTTGGGAATGCATAGAGTTTGTGGGTGTCGTCATGATGGAGCACGTCCCAGAACAGCAATAGTAGACAAAAAGTGCTGATGAAATTTCATGAAAGCGTGAGACCGAGTATTGTAACTACTGTGTAGTACATTATGTGATTAAAACGTGTTTGAATAGTTATTTTGCAATGTGCCATCTAAACCGAGCCCGGGGTCATCATACTGCGTTATTCCTGGACTTGAAAGAAAATATTTTCCTTTTTTTTCTCGGTACGAAATCTCGAAAAAGGTTTGGCGCAAACGATGTTCAGGGTTTGGCACATGCAGTTCAGTTTCGGGGCGCGCCAGTCATGATTGTCAATTGTTACCGAATCATCCTTAAGTCACAGTCTTTGAAATTTAGACTCGGCGAATTTATTTGAATACTTTGGAGTGAATTCGAGACGATATGTATATTCTCTGGGTTGACTTATTTTCTTCAAAGGTGCTATCGTCGCATTTTAATGCGATGTTATTTTGAGCGGTGACGAAATTATCTGCGTCGATATTGAAGGCACTGTCTCTCACCTGGATCACAAAAGGATCTTGAGGCTACGTGTTCTTCAAGGAGGACCAGTACCGCATCGATTCAGAGTATCCGCCCCAATTCCGGAAAAGTCCCGGTGAGTTCCATTTCTTTCTTCTGTCGCCAACGCTTTTCAAATATTCGCGGACAGTCCCTACAATGTCAGAATACCCGGGTCATACGTTCATTGTTTGAAGGAATTTGACGAAAGTGTGGATTGAAGCATTCAAGTGTGTGTCCCATCGATGCAGCGCGAGGAATCATTCAGCCGTTACCTGACAATGCCGCTGGAAAGCAATATCGTATTTACGCCATTAATGGTCGCTGCCTAATTCTTGGCAGCCATTTGATGGAAAAATATAGAGGGTGGCCGAGGGAATTGGGACCAGTTTTCTGCGCTTGATATTACCAAGACTAGAAACGGTCGAAACACGTCTTAATGCCCAGATGTGATTACAGTTCTCCAAAGAAGAGTACAGTACATTACACATTTAGTACTTTATAACGTGACTCAGTTCTATCAGTTTATTTTCCATGAAGTACTGCACACTATTTCACCGGAAATCGGGATAAATATCTCGAACCTGCTCTTGATTTAGGTCTGGTTATCTTCTTTGATCGAATGTGTTGTAAATTCAATTTGAAAAATATTTGAAACCCAGAATACTGCATCTTCTTCAGTGCTTTTTAACCTGTACTTTTCACCATATAAGTGGTGAGAATACGGTATACATTTACAAAAATTAATTGATGAGTGTAACTTCATTCATGCATAGATTTAGTTTTCGAATCACTAATTAAAAAGTTGTTCGTAAGGAAGTCGACATTTTTTGAGCCACCCAGCATAAGCCGCTCAATTATTGAGGGAAATGTGGCCAAAAATCGCAAAGAGCAATCATTTTAATTGACATTTGTCCTGCCAATTAAATGTTGGTGTTTTGATTCTCGAAAGTTTTATAGGTTTCTTGAAAATTTCTTAGAGTACACTACCTGCAATTATTGATCGAGCATCAGAAATCAATAGAGGATGAATGTCCTGGATGGTTTCTGTGTAGGGTATGGTTTTTCCTCGGATTTTCTGGTGGCCTCATTTTTTTATTTCCTTTGGATCTCGAGCAGCACCGTGTAGGAACTGCCGTCTACCTTCCAATCCATCTTGTTCATGCCGTTTTTCAGCTCATTCTGCTGGAAAAAGTCCAGTCTATAATCGAATCAATACGGTTTCCCGATGAGAGGCCTTCGGATACAGTATTAGACTTTTTCTGCGTTTGTTCGCGGCATTGAACTCTTTCGGCCTCCTCACGTCACGAGCCAGTATTACGGCTCCCATTGAACACGCTACTGTCGTGGGCGTACATCCTCTGGTAAGCATTAATATTAATTCCTACTGTCGTGACGTCATCGGTGGGTTCTGCGTCACGCAGTTCTCGAGTCCGGCGGTGGTGTTCTATCCGCCAGTGACGCGGAAAGAGCAGCACGCGGCTCTGGTCTAAAAACACCAACGTTTCAATCATGCAGAAGTTCCAAGAATAGGACAAAAGGCGACCATTTCGAACGAGGGGTCTAAATCCGAGAGAAACTGAGAGGGAGGTGGTTAAAGACAGCTCATCCTGTCGAAATTCTATACTGTAAATTTACGTTATTCAAAATTGCAGAGCTACTTCAGTGGGAAACATTGGAATATTCAAATTATCAATGAAGCATTCTCTTGAACACACTTTCAGGCTTTTAGCTAATTAAGAATTATTTTTTAAGAATCTCTCAAAATTAGTTTTTGGCACACTGTACATTATTGAATTTAGTCATTCCTAACCGAGTACGTGGATGGGCCTTAGCAAGTAAAAACAGGGATACCGTATTTTCTCCACAATACACCGCCCTTTTTCCAGAAGAGGAAAGGATAGAAAGCTTCGGTGTGGCCCATGTTCGAGATATTTTAGCCTCGACTGTAGTTTACTGAAAGCGGTGCCGAGATTTATCCGATGAAAAGAATGAGGTCAAATGAAAAAGCAGGTACAGTGCTTGAAAATAATGCCGCATTTCATGAAATCATGAATGTCTGCGTTATCGTTGCGCCATTCAAATTTCCAAGACAGTTCGTATGCCATTCATTTATTCATCGGGGTACTGGATGCTTTCGCCGATCGTCTGAAGTTTTTATTCCTTTTGGTGCTGAGAAGCACCCGTTCTAAATACACACTGGAACTACTGGCTACCATGATCACTTTCTGTTTCTGAGATGCGGAACCCACAGGCGGTATAATAGAAATGCTTGAGGTTCCGTCGCCATGTATTTTCTGAGAAAATCGTGCTCGTGGGAACCGTGCTCTGGAAGTTTTACGTTCGGAGTAATAGTCCAGTACAGTACAGTATTTACATTCTGATTCCAGTCCTTGGTATCCCAATATTTGCGTACACGGAATGTCTTCTATTTACCAACATATACAATCCATGATTATCTTCGGAGCGCGGTACATGACATTGCAGAACTTTTTCCTTGTCAAGAGTGGACCGGTGAAGAAAATAGAAAACATGGAACCCTCCTCGGTGACTTTCTCGGACGATGTGCATAACAGGTCGTATTGCTCTACAACAGACGGAACGAATTTTCGATTTAGTTAGTGTATCAAAGGCTCCACCTATGCAGTGTATTGCCTTGGGTTTTGATAATGATCTTGATTTACTGTACTGTATTCGTTTTATTGTTCTGTAAAATTCTTCAGTGCTTATGGTCCACCTGTGTATGAAAATGTCTGTTACCAAGAGAAATGGAAGAAAATGCTACACAATGTTGATGGAAAAGAAAACACCCGTCGAGTTCAAGCACTGGAATACCGACTGTTGTGTTTCTACTTTCGATCTGTCTTTTTGTCTTTCACCCTCCAAAAAAATCGATGAGGTATTATAAAATGTTTAAGGTGATACCCGATTTATAAAAAGTCATTTGATCATCTATCCTACAATTTTTTACATGGACGAGGAGGAACAAGGTCTTCATATCATGCGCTGAACTTCGTGCATCCCCGCATGAATTGAAATACAGTACGGTACTGTACAGTATAGGTTTGTGACATCCGATGATGAAAGTTCTCATATCTTGGGCTACTGGCGTTTTTGCGACCATGCTGGCACTTTGCCTGTGTGACGACATGCACAGCTCACACGAGCACCATTTTCCGAGAACATGCATTTGGCACGAAAACGTACTCCTTTCTTTTTTTGCCGTCTAATATACGAGTATTCGAAGCTTCAACAAGGCTTCAGTCCCAGACGAATCCGTGCGCTGGCATCCAGGAAAAATGAAATGACGCTTTCAAACCGCGAAATGTATGGAGTGGACCAGTACAGTTGGTCTACTTCTTAAACCGTGAGATTTCAATGACTATAATCATTGAAAAACAGAATTATAGCTCGAACAGAAGTTTATTTCAAGTACTGTACTTTCACGATGGCGTACTTACGTATTTTGATCACCTCATTCCTTGAAAGAAACTGCTCAGAAACATTTTACAGTTGGGTCTCAATAACTCAAACTTCCTGAGTGTAAAAAAAAAAACCCTGCCTGTGTTGATTTATTTTAGCCCCCGTCTGAATTCCCTTGTGAACGATATGAAATAAACCTTCCTAACAAGAGGAGTTTCACCCTCAAACCTGCAGAACTCGAATATTTGCAGGCCTTTCGGTTATTCTTCTGGTTTTTCAGAGAAAAGCGTCAAAATGGGACGATTCTTTTGAAAAGGAAGTGAGTGATTCATTGGCGAAATCAAGCCTTACCTCCAATTCAGCATCCTGTCAACTTTTTTATTCCGCAGTTTTAAGCGCAAAAGACGAACAATTTTAATATTCTTGAATTCTTTATTTTTATATCATGCAAAAAATATCTGTTTCCCCAAATCCCTAACTTGACTTAGGGGAACTTCCCGGGTCAATTTTTTGCTGGTTTCTTGAAGTTTGACTTGTGAGCTTCAACTGCACTATGATTCCCAATGCTTGAACGTACGTAGTGCTAGTTTTTTTCCTTTCATTTTAGTTATGCAGATAAACTGAAATGTAAGAGTATTCTACCTAGTATCCAACACTTTTCAACTTTATCATTGCTTCTAGTTTTATCCACGATGGGGATAATGTGCCCCAACCGTTGATTGCCCATGGATAGGCTATTCCGAAATACATTAGTAAAAAGACGAAGCTTTTTGCCAGGAACCACGGAAGATTTGATGAATACCCTTTTCCGCATTAGATCATAATTTTCAAATAAGTATGTAAGCTTCGTTTAGTTGAAAAAAGTTTGCAGTTGGATGCATATTTCGAGTTTTTTGTTTCCCTCGGAAAGGCGACGATGTATCCAAAGGAGGAGATAGGCTGCATTAAATAATTGTTTTCAGGGTTGTTGATGTTGAGGATCGACGCGGTTGATTTGATTTCCGTGTTGCACGGACTTGATCCTCCAAGTAAACGTGCTTCGTTAGAAGACTTATTCTGACGTCGGTTTGAATACTGTATTCCTTTTGAACTGTTCTTCATGGCAAGAGTCAAGGTTGGTAGTGACGATCGTTTTCCGCGTTGCCTCGCGACCTCTGGCGCCGGTTTTTTTCCAGCCTCACAAAGGTCCTGGACAAAGGTTCATTTCTTACACTGTTCAACAGTGACGTCGTGATTTCCAAGGTCCCTGAGACCTGAGCCATTGAATTGTGCTGAATCAGGAACACACAGGATCGGACTCGTTGAATGTTTCATATTATGCAAATATGCATGGGTTCCCCTCGGCCCGTGGCGATGAACCAGGAAGGTTATGAATAGGACGGGAGTTTTTTGAAGGGGCGATATTCTGGTCGATTGTGCTGCTAGGGATTGAACGTCTTCGTGTGTAACGAACCTGTATTTCAGTTATGCATGTTACACGCGTCGCTTAAATACCAGGTCATCGGCGTCGGTACTTGAGAACCGGGCGTTGTCGGTGCTCGTGTTACGATTTCCGGTCCTTGATTTTGCCGACGAGCTTGTTCGAACGAGTGCTTAGACCGGTGAGTCAGTTTATCCATTCCGCCCCGACGCGCGTTTTCAGACAAATGTGCCTCGTGTGGAATCTCCAGACTGTGCGAATTGATTCGAGTTCCCGCTTTGTGTCCTTCTCCGCTCCTACCGAGCTGCTTACATTTGGTCCATTTGGGAAATGAATGTGGTAGTCGTGTTTGTGAAGTGCATGAAAAAGCCAACAGTCGTCGATCGATCAGCTTGATTCAGGCGGGTTTTCTGGAACCATATCGCCAAAAACTGTCTGTTTCTGCTTAAAGTACTGGGTTGAAGTGAGGCTAGGTCCCGTATATCTTCAAGCAGTGAATACCTCCTGCTGGAAGATATTGTATATTGTACAGCTTGATGGAAGCTGACTTAGCGAAAATACTCAAACCGACATTGAATCGGTTTTCCCATGTTATGGCTTTAGTTGATTGATACACGGGTAATCTAAAAAAAACCAGAAGTCCAGGTTGGCATTCATGCATTTCGATAAACTTGCAGCCTTCCTGTGATCACAGCATTGGAGGAGTTTTTTGGAAGAACATTTTAAAATACTGTAACGCCTATCCCGTGAATTATTTTTTAGGACAAATTGAGCACAGCTGAAGTTAATTTAAAACGAGCTCTGAGCTTCTGGATTAAAAATCCAAAAAACGGAATCCAAATGCCATGTGGGTAAACTTGTAACATTTCGTTGATGGGTAGCTTTTAAATTACCATAATCCTCTTAGCAATGCAGTGGAAGCCGTAAAATCGGAACGAGCTATGGTTCAGAATTTTTTCAAGCAATTTCTCCCGACAGTTCAAGAGGCATCAAAGCTTGAAACGTTGTACGCCAGTACTTCATTCTGACCCTACCCTCAGAATACAGTAAGTGCTTGTTGAAAATAAGCAAGATTTTACTACTGTATTATATTTACAGGGTTTCATTCGAATGCTTTTATTTCTGTGAAGCTCACACAATACAATTACTACGCATTTGGTACAATCTACGACGGGTGAAATATAATTCAGCTTAATGGACTCATTGATGTTCGTAATACAGTACAGTACAATAATAATTTCGAGCTTAATTGTCTTGTTCGCGAGGCATAAATCCTCCAGATATTGGGGACGCAAGCTAAGCTTCAAGTTTTAGATCAGACGTCATTCTTGACAAAGACCATAATTTTGGAGAATCATTGATTCTGAGGCTTAGGTGCCTTACAACATTGTTCCCATGAGTCACGCACTCTTGGAATGTTAATTTTTAAGCTTGTGATTTTTCCGTTCTATCATGTTTAATCTGATTTTATAGTTGGGCGTGTAGTTTCATGCATTGTTTTCCTCACGCTGTCAAAGTTTTTCTATTTGTTCATTGGTACCCGACAAAGGCTAGATATTTTTTTGTTTCAAATTCTAGTTTCGCTTGATCTTGAACCTGGAATGAAAGTAAGTCGGTTTTATTGTTGCTATCTTGAATCGATTGTGGGCTGTTCAGCTCATGGGTTGTGCCATGAATCAATCGTAACGCGTCTGAAGAAAACTTGGAATAAGTTGCTTTGGGGAAAAAAAACGTGGTTTCTGGGCTACACAGCGGACGAACCGCATTTTTTGGGCACAACGCGAGACGTGTGTGTATGTGTGTGTGTGTGTTGTTCTACGAAACGAGGCCAAAAGCGTTGATGCGTATGTACAGTATTTGCCGAAGTCGAGGCGGTCGGCTCATCTGCATCCCCGTGATGATGGCTAGTGTGTGTGTGGTTCGGGTCATTCACCCGGAACGTTCAATTTCTCCCGGAAATGCGGCTTGGGCATAGTGGGCCACGAGGCGTCTTTTGTGCCTGTACGACTCCTTGCACCGATAACGCTTGTAATTAAGGGTAACGCTGGCGACAATGCTGGAAAATCTTACCCTGCATCATTCGATTTCCCAAACTGATATTCCTAAGTTGGTCATTTCATTAGCTCGTCGTTGCGCGTTTTATGATTCTGGAAGTTGAGTCAAGTTGAATAGAAACACGTGGAAATGGTGACCAGCCTCGGTGCAAAAGTTATGAATCATACCATCACATCACATCATCGATGACGGAGTCATTTTTTTTACGTTTAAACGATTTTCTGGAAATGATTCACGAGAACAACGTCAATATCATCCGGTCATCTGAAATTACGCATTGGGCATTTATGAATGGATGTTGTTGATGAATTTCTCAACCGCTAAAATGTGGGTTCTACTAGTGGGTTTACATTTTGTGAAAGCCAATTGGTGGTACGCGTGACTCCGGTGGCACGCCAGATTAGAAAAAGGTGCGTGAACAAAGTGCGAGTTTGAAATTTGAATTGAGGTCTGAAATGAATGCGAGTTTTTGGCAATGGTAGAAATAGCTTGAAGTTCCAGCGATTGATTCGAGTTAGAGATGTGAAAATAACATGATCATGCGACATTTTGATGAAGTAAGGTTTGGTGCATGACGTGGAATATCCAAATCGGGTCTGAAGTGTGATTTCCTTTATTCGAGCGCAAGTCACCGACACTACGCGAATAAGGGTATGTTTTTCTAAGTGGTACGGTACACAAAAAGTTCTTACACCCCTGTTCTCAGGCAAACGCGTGTAAGTTTGATTTTTCGGTAAAAGTTTGCTGTCCGGATTTGCTGTAGAGCGGGAGATGAAAATTCCGGCTCTGTTTAAACGTCTCACCACTTGGCATTCCGTGGAAATCACAATCGTGGGATTAGTTTTGTGTACTTATTGAAATTCTCCTTCGGGAAAGACGAGCTAGTGACTGGTCAAGGTGTGTTTGTGCTGCTGAAAGGATGAAAACCTCCAGTCATCGAGTCTTCGCGCGTGTTTGCGAGGCCAGAGGTGCGAGGCGGCCAGAACCAGAGCGCGGATAGCTGTGTGCATTCCGGTTTCCTCCACGCGAATAATCAATTCTTTGGACGGGTATCCGGGGTTTGTTTGACTGAACCGTTACGTTCTGGATTATTTTTGGTTCAAGTGAAGAGAGGAAGGTATACACTTCACGGGCGGAGTCGGTGACCTGGCGCTCGACCCGGCAAATGCTCGGCTTTCTGTAGACTTACATTGAAGAGTATGTCTAGATTTCATTCTCCGAATCTTCGCCTGTTGCACGACAACGCTGTAGTAAAAGGAGAAAAGCGCCACGGGAAGAAGCACCCAAGAAACTCATCCGATGACCGCATTTTTCATATTACCGTGAATCGATTTTCTGCTGAAATATTAACTGTAGTGTAAGAGGACATCCTGAGGGTTTTTTCGAGAACATTCAACGTTGTTCCTTGTTCATTTTCTTGCAGTAACCTCTGGGTTGGATCACGGTTGATTTTCGAGATTATCTTATCTGATTTATCTTAGCATTAGAAAAATGCATCAATACCCTCTCCACTACGAAACTTATATCCGTACTGTACTTACAACATCAATTGTGATGTAGATGGGAACAAGCATTCAAAGCATCAGGGAATGCACTGGATGCAGTATTTTTTTGTTCCGCTTTGTGCTGCGCGATTTCACGAGTATTTCACGATCGTTTTTATTTTGCTTAGTGCAGGATTCTCTTGTTGCATGGGTATATTCTATAGTGGCTGCTTTTTTTAATTGGCCGATTATTTTTCAAGTACAGAACACTCCGTATGTTTTGAAAGGGTTGTCTTAACCAAATTCAAAAGTTATGCGAACCGTGATAAAACGAGCGAATTTTACGAAGCGGTAAACCTGCGATGCCGTAAAACAGCTGGTCATCGAATCCTTGTTTGGTACGTGGATTTTTCATTAGGGATTGTTTTCCTGTCTGTGTTGCTGTTCTGTGTGTTTTTGTGGTGGGCGTTGGTTATTGTACTCGTAGCATGCCGTGAAAAAAAAAGTCGCGTCCGTTTGGAGACCTGATTTGAGACTTGGTGGTGCAAGAACCGGCTTGAACTAATTTCCCGATGCCTCTTCCCTCTGCTTCTCACCGTTCTACCTGCCTATGGCATCTGTCTAGTCTCTTGAGAGGAAGATGAACAGTTTATTTACTTTGTCCCATTTGGCTTCTGCTCCGACTCGCAGCTGTGGTGGAGCCAGAAAGCGCGCGTCACGCACGCGGGAAGGACTCTTGCAGTCGCTACTCCTGGCTCTTGTGTTGGACTTTTTTTGCGATAAAAATGAGGACTTCCGTTTATTTTTCGGTGAAATGGCGCGATTTGACTCTGCTAATCCTTCGTTTATCTTCTGCGACATGACCGTGTGTTCGTGGGAACAATCGCATATCGTAGCACACATATTCTGGACCGTGTGAAGATTAATTTTTGGTGAATTTGAACCCATTTATCTTTTCATTCCTGGGACTGTCCGGTGATTTTCGAGACAGCAAGCCCTCCGCCTTCAGAATACTGTAGTTCGCTTGACGGTGCAGTATTTTTAAAATTTTTGCTTTGGCGTAATTTGGTTGCAGCAGATTGTATATTCCGATTTTGGATGCGGAGGAATCCTGACGGATTAACTTGCGATCAAATGCAGCCGATCTTCCGGCCGTTTCTGGCATCTTAGTCGTACAAAATGAGAAACTAGTTGAAGATTCCGAAACGGGGACATTTGCGAGACACCCGTTGTCCTTCTTTCGGGACACCCGCTTCATTAAATCTCCCGATGAATTATCCTTCACTTCCGAGCGACTCCGTATTGAATGCTATGAATGCGGGTTTTTTTTCCAGAGCGAGCGGTTCGCTTTTTCTATTATACACGGTAGTGTACTTCCCTTGTTGAATTTGAGGGAAGTAATTTTACGTTATTCATTTTTGGCCAGTGTCGAAGTGTTTGCTTACATAGGTTGAACGGGTTAGACTAGATTTTTAGTTCGTTAACTGCAACGCTGCGAAGCTTGATAACTCATACCAGCATGTTTTATGATTGCCGGCATTTGAAGTAAAAGCCACGATTTCGAATACGAACGCAAATTAGGAAATCTTCGAGCATGCATCAGACTATCACAATGTTCCAATGACGGAAAGTCCTGCCATCGGCAATATATTCGTGCTAAAAAAGCTTTTTTTTGTTTTAAAATTCCATTTGTAAAGATGAATTTGTCTTCGAGTCTGTGCTGATGAAGAAAATCATAGTACAGTACATTGAACTAGGCTTCTTTTAATTTTGCGAGATTTTGAACTTGACTCTGAATATGAGTACCAAATGAGCTCCACTTCGAGGTGTGGGAAAAAAACCCGATAAAAATTCTCCATGCTTCATTGACCCGTATTAACGAATAGCGTTTCGAATGGAATGTGAATCATAAGATCGGAATACGATTTCGTCTGCGTCTGAACAACTTCTGTGGGTTCTGGGCAATTAGCGTGTTGTGCATTCATTATCCTCGAGGCCTGTGTGACATTCGGCTTACATTCAGGCTAATGAAGATACTTCGTGGCTTCAACGTTCTTAATGTGCCACCGCAAATGCGACGAACGCTTGTGTATTTCTGCCGCAGACTGGCAATTGAAGAGAACTAAGGATGAGAATGAGGTCTGACTTGATTTCCACGCGGATCTCACGCGATGGCGCTGGGAGCACTTGTAGCTTGGACGCGGTTATTCATGCACGGGGATGTGCCGGAAAATTTCCTGGCAAATTCCGCTGAAGAATATCATTCTAGACTGCGAGGCAAGGTCCGTTGCATTATTCATCTGGGTAATGAATGATCGTTTCAACCCTGCGGGGAAACAAAATATAATCCTCCACTAGTTCATAAAAAATGCTATATAAGACGGAGACCTCTCGCTGTTCGCATCTTCCCGACTTTCCGAATCCGTTCCGTGCTTCTTGAAGGAAAAGAAACCTCATTTTCTAGTGAAAGGAAAATTTCTGATTTATAAATTATTCTCTGGCAAATGAAAGTTCCTGCAACGCAGGAACCATGCTGGTACTGTATTTCGAATCAGCCAACGGTAACATCTGTTGAAGTTATGTTAACCGCTAAGAAGAATTAAGGCTGAAAAAACAATGGATCGTGTTCACGATTTTCCATGCATGACGAATCGTTGAGGATATTTTTGTTGTGATCTGCGGAGTACGCCAGTGGTTGGGCTCCGCGGATCCCTGAAAGCACCATTCCCGAAGGCTCAGCTGCCACTCGAGGAAAATTCATTCCCAGTATTCGCGTGATTATTGGCCACACTTTCCTTACGAGAAGTTTGTTTACGAACTCGGGTGAGGTCTTCTCTACATATACAAGCGTATTGCAGTCTTAGATTTTCGGCCAGTCGGAAATAAATACAGTATTGGGGAAGTGGCAATTATAACGAAGTACTGTACCGCTAAATAGGATTGGAATTTTAAATATTTTCATCTCTCAACAGTCACATAATCAACGTAGGGCCTGACTTTCAAAGCATCAGTTATTTCACGAAGGTTCGCGTTTTCTTTCAGGAGAATTCAGTCTCTTCCTGTACTTGGGAAGCAGTACCCTTTTAATTTTTTTAAGCTTTCATTTTTTTAAAGTTGAGTTTTTTTTATCTTGAATTGTTATCCAGAATCAAGATGCGCCCTGAAGTCGCTTGCAGCGACAGTGACGCAAAACCGTGCTGATATGAAGAAGAAATGTAGTGAAATCTCTAAAAAAAATCTTTCTTACGTAAAATCGAGTGCAACGAAGTCGCTTTTCAAGTCCATGCCCAGTAGCCACAGTTTTTAATGAGTTACTTCATAAATACTTTTTATAACGACGCTTTTCTACTTGTCACAGTAGCTTCGTTGTAAAGATATTTCACTGTAAATATACTGCAGTTTTATGGAAATAGTAAAATCAATTGACGCTTGTGTGTGGAGGGTATGTGAATAAGCCTGAGAGGTGGGACCCGAAGACTTCGTTATCGAAAGTAAAGGCTCCGATTGTCATCTGTTTTTGATGCTTCATCAAAGAAAATGTATTGATACCGAATAGGCTAGCAGGGCTGCCCAACATGCGGGCCGGATACGGCCCGCTGTCCTTTCCTCACAATTTTCAACGTGGCAGCCGCCGCTATTCAAAATACACATTCGAAGATTAATCGATCAATTCTGAATGTTGCTCCACCCTTCAAAAATTCTCTGAGGCTATATGCTTGTGATTCAATTCCTAGAACTGAATTAAGTCTGAAACTTTTCCTTTAAAATTGGAAAATTTGGAACCTCGAAAATCGTCAATTGTGGCCAGTAAGAGTTTTCCACCACTGCAATGAGGGCCTTAACCACAAAAAAGAAGTCTTCATGTGGCCCTTGACCACATCTGAGCTGGGCAGCACTGGAGCAGAGTCGTTTTTCTTGAAAGCAACCAATTGCAGAGCCGATTTAAGATACAGTATTGAATTTCTGAAAACTGCGTACCATGGCATTAGTTTTCGCCCTCGAATACCGCGTTGATGCGCGCAAAGCGGCCGATGGGACGATAAGTCGCGGTCCAGTTCTCGGGAGCAGTTGGACGCGGTGGGCGACACTGGGGCAATTGAGTCAGGTTCACGGATCCTGCGTGGCTCCTGAAAGCACAGCGGTGTGAATGCCCGCAGATGAATGAAGCGGTTCCTGCGCTCCAGATGCGTTACGTGGTGGGATCGCTGGAGGCAGTCCCCCTGCCGACGGCTCGTAGCATTTATTTCTACCGATTCACGCTGGAGGCCGAAGTAGGGCAGCGACCCAAAACCCAGATACATTACCTGCCGCCTTTAGTGAGCACTTACTTCTTCTTCTTCGGGGTTCCGAGGGCTTGGGTAACGAGATGCCTTCTTGGAGGTGAACAGTGCACGATGCTCGTTTTCCTGGCGCACCTTTTGTATCATCCGGCCGTTATCGTACGGAATCTATGTGATTAAATCAATTTCATGTCCTGGAGACATAATAAGCTTTCCAATCGAAAAAACGTCGGATCAGAATTGTATCCCGCGTACGATTCTCGAAACCCCATTTGAAATTAAATGATTCATTTTCAAAAATACGGTACATTTTCACGCGAAGTCATTGTAGAAAATGAAGTTTAAAAAAAAACAAAATCGTCCTTTCCTCGGATTACAGAGGTTGAGCTAATGTTCCTTGCTGATTCTTGTACATGCTTCATTCCATTATTCAGTTTCATACTTTTTCTGTTAAGTGCCCGGGAGACTTTTCAGGGTTTCTTTTTCTGATTCGCACAAAGAAACTGAATTTATTGCTACACGTTTTCGCACTGTGTCGATGCATTTCTGTGATTTTTTTGTCGAAGGGTATCGAGTGGAGTACTGTACTTGGTAACGTACTTTCAGTCCGTTTTATTCCAGATATCTGGACCATTTCCAACGCATCTTATTTCAGGTTTTTAATGTACAGTATTTCGAATGTGCTCATCAAAGGGCTAAATATCGTAACGCTATACAGTAGTATGTTCCATATTGATTAGATCTTAAAACGTAGAAGTAATATTTAATAGCGTCTCTGTAGATTAAAATCTTATGAAGTACTATTCAAGTCAAACATTTCCTTTTTTCTGGATCTTGAATTGTGAAAAAAACGTTATAAAATTTAAATTAGGATTAATTTTCTAAACTCGTTCTGCAATTCAAGTCCGAAGACCCAAGAACTACTATACTGTACAGTACTGATTACCATCAGAAGGGATCAAAGAAATAATGCTAGCAACGAAAGCATGATTAGAATCAACTTACTCCTTCATTCTGACGAAATTTAATTCGATGAGACTTCGTCTTACATTCAAGCATGTGCTTATATATTTCTTGTGCAGGATATGGGCTTGATCTGGGACAAAACACTGCATTTAACTTGTTGCCGATAAGATGCTATACAAAAAGTGCCACGTCTTGAGAAGTGGAATAAACCAAGAACGTTTTTTCTGTGCTTTCAGATTTTTCAGTCAGCTGTTCATTGTTTTAACTACTAAGTGGAGCAATTATCGTTAGCAAGAACCGAAAAATGAGAGATTATGATTGGATTGTTGCAGAGAACTTCGCGAATAGGAAATTCTAATTTGATTTTCTGGAAAATTCCCGAATAGAACCATACTCATAACGCGTTTTATCCCACCAGAACACCTCCTAGAAATTGTATGCAACCATAAAGCTTCGCTCATTCCGGGTTCAGCGTTCTATGCAAATGAGGATTCGAAAGAAGCGCGAGATTCAAATGAATTCATGCATATCGAGAACCCATATTAAAGATTTGGAATTTACAAGTTTTTCATCACAAGTGCGTTCCAGCAGTGATGCCGGAAAATGTGTTGTGATCATTACCTGCTCTTCAGTTTATACTGTATACGAAATGTTACCCATTTGTCGAGCGTCTTATGAGCTGAAGAAATACAGTATATGTGTATTCTTAGTTCAGAAATGTTAACGAAACAATTATATGATTTCGCGCTTAAGGTGATGTAGCCCTTTTCCGTCAGTAGGATGCGAGTCTGGGGAAACATTCTTGACGAATAAATGTTGAAAGGATTCTTGAAAATAAAGCGGGAATCCGAGGAACACAAGGTTGGCAAGCGGAGAAATGCGATATTCAAATTTCCTTCCTTTGCATCGATGTGTTTTGATCGATTTGAAGCTACCTAAAACGCGTTTTGTGTTCATGAATGAAGTACCAGTACGAACGAGTGGAATTAGTGGCTTGACGGACTGCTCGCAAATCGCCGAAGGGCTCACCGTATACAGTACTGTGCTGTATCGTATGTTGGCCGTGCCGATGTAGCTCGAATATAGTTTTAAGTAATGTGAAAGTTACTTAAATGGAAGTGAGCCTCTTCTCAGACAGCGCAAGTCATCCTGCAGATATTTTTCAAATTTGGGGTTTTTTGTCCCAAATTTATGTGCGTTATCTCTGATATAATCTCAATACGTTATGATCGCACTAGATTCACTTGTGAGAAAATCTTCGGGTTCTCGGCAACTTGGTGGGCTCGTGAAGGAATGGTAAATACTGTGTAGAAGTGGATAAATGGTCGCTTGGATTTCGTTTTCGAAAAGTTTCCGAGTTCGGCGTATGAGTTCGTTGTTCGTTAAACCAAGTCTTCCTTACTGCTCATACGTACATTTTTGACGGATTCCTTTAGGTTCGGAACAAGCTGAGCTTGTTTATCTGAAGATTCCTTGGGCACCTTTGCCGGCGGAGTCACGAATCGTATGCTGTATTTTTTTTTCCAAGTTTGTTAACAAAGAATGGATTCTCTGAGAGCAATTCCTGATTTTATCCCTTTCCTGCATTTTTAAAAGATCGCGGACTGAATCGTGGCCCGGATGAGGGTTGCGCACACAAAGCTGAAGTTCAAGGACGTGGCTCACGATTAGTACAAAAACCCGAGAGGTTAAAGAGTCGCCACGAGTCAAGGCTCTCTGCACTATGTGAATATGTCCCTTTTCCGACACGACCGGGGTTGGTGACGATCCGAAGGAAATTTATGTATGCGAAAGAAGACCATTCACCAGAGACACGTTTCTTTTCCTCGGAAATTCCTGGTCCCGCGCCACCGTGGCCATCTTTCGGGTCCATTATACCCTGCTGGTGTTACCCTCAGTTCCGCGTATTCTCTTGGGTTTCGCGACTGGACTTCAGGTGCATCCTGGATTTCTATCTGGATGCACTGCTGTATGATTCAAGCATTTATCTCTTCATCTGTTCGTAAATTTTTCGCGCTCTTATCGCATTTTTTTCGCGAGAAATTTAATTGTTACGGAGATTAGTCGGCTGGTGCGATTTTTCGAGCCTTCTGCCGTTCCGGCTGACAGACAATATGTTCGTCGTAATTCATGTCTCCTTTCTTTGAAACTGAGCTGGATTAAATTATATGCGCTTACATTTTTCGCCGATAACTCTGTGGCGATTGTGAATTTTTCTACGAGCCTCGAACGTGGATCCTTTTTTGTGCAGCGCGAATTAAGGTGAGCATCGATTACGATAATTTATATCAGCAATTCTTGGCATGATTCGAGGCTTTCTCATGCAACGGACCTGTAATTGCGAGAGATACGTTATGGATACTGGTAGTCAATCCGACCTAACCTGTTGGATTTTCCGAGAGCTCCGTGAATTGTGAGTGAGCTGCTAAACAGTAGATTACTTCTGACGCCGAGAGAAGTTAACCTTCGGCGCTTTACTGGCATTACGAGGGAAAAAGGTTGCTTAGTGTGTTTCCAGGCCGTGTCGCGACGCCCTAATCTCGAGCAGGCGTTTTTATCGGAGGCGTGCGCACCGTTAGCACGATGGCATCTCGTAATGTGGAACTGTTCTCCCGAGCTTGAAGTATTTGCAGGGTAGAGGTTGGCTTTTGATTGAATGGTACTTCAGCTGAAATAAGGAAGAACTCGAGTATGAATGTCAGAAACGCATGGGAATAGTAAGGGAAGTAAAGCGGAGACATGAATTAATTGAATTTAGCTAAAATTGAGAACGCGAAGAGCATGCTATTGAACGTGAAGTGTGCGCTGTGTGCAAATTATGAAGCTATATTAAGCTCCATATTAGATCTTGAAACGTAGAACTAAATGCTTTTTATATTTGATGGCGTTTATATCCAGTAAAATCTTACGAATTACTATTCAAGTCAAACATTCCGTTGTGTTCTTGGATGAATTTTGAGAAAACTTGAAAAATATTAAGATAGAGAATAATTTTTCAAAGTCTCCTCAAAAGTAAAGTCCGAAGGCTAAAGAACTGCAATATAGTACTGTACTAATTTCCATCAGAACGGATCGAAGAGATCATGCTGGCAACTAAAGCATGATTAGAATCACCTTAATCCCTAATTCTGACAATTTAATAAACTGTAATACGTCGTCTTAAATTGAGCGTGTGCGTTGCACATTTTATATACATTATATGGGCTTGATCTGGGACAAACTCTTCGTGGAGCTTGTTACCCGAAAGATGCAATAACAGAAGTGCCACGTCTTAAAGTGGAATAACCCAGGAACGTTTTTTTTTTCTGTGCTTGCTTATGGAAATGCTTATCTTGTAAGACTTTACGCACTTGCTAAGGGAAACATCACGCCGCGTGTTATCGCGTGAGTGCGGGTTAAAGGCTTTCTCGCCCACGAGCAGCGACGAGCCGCGAGATTTATTCCCTTGAAGTGATGACCGTTGTTTATGCCGTCTCCGTAATAAATATGGCATTCCGGAGTCCTTGATTGTGTCTTGCCACTCCCGGGGCCTGGGCAGGGTGCGTTTCCCCCATTTTGGCCCAGCCTGGGCTTGGTTTATTTTGTTGGGTTCATCCGAGGGCAGCGCCGAAGGGTCTTCCCTGCTGCTTGTCCCACGGACTGCACGGTGGAACGCGGCGGTGTTTCCGTGCCCCGCCTGAATATTCCTCGCGGAAACACCGGAACGAGCACTCCGGAGATCTTCTCGAGATTATTGCCGCAGGGATTTCATGTGGGAGAATTTCCGACTGGTCATGCTGGTTTTTGAACTGGCTTGAATTTTCGCCAAGGGGAATCTGTGACAGTGAATTCCTGGCACATTTTTTGGATTACTGTTCGAAAGGTTTCTTTTTTTTTTTAATGCGCTGAAAATTTCGGGTGCGGTCTATACAGTACGCGAATCCTTCGATTACAAGCAGCACCAGCACCAGTCTTTCCTGTCCCGCCGATATCACAAATAAGAAATCTACTGGAACGACAGAAATTTCACCATATTCTGGCTCACTTCCTTCCCACTCACGAATGGCGGTACTGCTTCTTCGTATTTCCCTAGCATCCGAGCAATTCTCAGTGCAGTATTCCGTAAATTTAAAAACGGAAAACTCGCTTTTTGGCAAATTAATGGGTATTGTCTACTATGGGTTACGTTGTTCCTCCAGAATTCCTTCCCATGTCGCAAAACTAATTCCCCTCGGAGTTCTGTCGTTCTTTCTTTTTTTCGTTGTTTGTTTTTATATTGAAGTGAGTTCTGTTAAAAGCCAATTCCCATTTTGGAGAAAAGTGCACTTTTTGATGTGTACTTGGCCAAGGTTTATTTTTTGAATATTTTCGACCGAAAGCAAGCTTGAAAATGTTTCCCCGAGTAAGGAGTAGTTTCGCTGACGCTATGTCATTGAAAGACATCGCCCAGGTTGGGCTCATCTGCAATTAACGCCGAGTATGCAGAGCGTCCTTTCACCAGAACGAGACTGTATCGCGGAACTACGCATTGCAGCTCATTCATCCCACACCATCCGACGCGGCTAGTTCTGGAATGCCACCCGTTGTCGCGCTGACCCGAAAGAGCTGCAAGCGCAGGTGGAAGTAGGTTTTATGGAACTTGGAGCTAACTCACGAATTTCCGTCGTCCGAGTTTTACCGTGCTTGTGGTTCAAATTCTAAATTTAGCCTTGCAATTAGAGTGCAGTGTTCCGTTCATACTTTTTTTTAAAGCATGCGATGTCTCGAGTATTCTTTTTAATTAAATAAGTGCAATTATTAGTGTACCACGTTTTATCTCCTTAGTTGAAGTAGGATGAAGACTGAGTGGGAGAAACGTTTCCGAACCTTATGAGGCAAGATGCGTCACTGCTCAAATTTAAATTACGTGGAAGTGCTGCGGAGCAAAGGTACTGAATTTTACATTATGAAATAATATTTTATCAAATATAGTCAGTTAAAAATTAGTTTCTTATATTTTTATTTAGGTGATGCCGAGTGTGAAGGCGGGGATATATTTTATGCTCGGTGTTTCCATTGAACATCCGCCGCTGATGTGCAAGTTTTGCTTATTAACTGGTTATTCGTGTAACTGTGACTAATTTAGAAACTGGTCGACCTGATAAACTCAATTTCAAGAAACTGAGTCAATTTTTCAACCATTCTCGTGTTCGTTTATTTATTTTGTATTATTTTTGTGCAACCAGAAAATGAATCGAAATGTTGAAGTACAGCGATTTGTGATGGGGAAAATAAGTTCAAACTAACTTGATAAACACGCGTTTTTATGATACAGGAGCGAAACTTCGTGATGGATTTAACATCAAGTTCAAGTCCCCGGTTTACGTGAGTTTTAGGGGTTTTTTTTTATTTGTTCGCAGAACTTTTCATTGTGTAAGATTTTTATTTAATGACTTTCTGTTTAAACATTTATGGTGCCCGCCTTATTCGTGTTGATTTTTTAACTTGAAAAACGTGTTCTGAATGTGAAAATTCAAATTCCGGAATCTCTTCCTGTGCGCTTAAATTTAATAAGTGTCGAAAATATGTGTCCACAATCGAAAAAAAATCGTATAATTGTGAATTGCGTATGCGTGTCCCTGTAGAAATCAATCGTGAAAGCGTGATATGTCGATAAAAAGAGTTTTAGGAAAGAATCCACCAGGGCGGTTTCATAAATTTAGGTTTCCGAGGAAGATTTTAACTCCGTAGAAAGTGACACGTGGAAGCTGAAGCGCGCTGCCTCTGCGAATTGAAGATACCTGCTATCGGGACATGGTAGAATAATGGCGCACCTCCTGACTCCCAGCGTCATACCCGCGGTCGAATGGACTTGGCAAAGGCCTCATGAGTCCGCGTGGTGCTTATTCATGTCGAGCACCAGTGGAACACCTGACTTCCCGAGTGTATTCTGAGCCCGATTCGCTGACATCCTCCCTACTTCTTGTGCGAGCAGAAAGAAAAAAAAAAACGTTTTCTGGTGAAGAAAATGAAATTCGCTGAGTTTCACTGCAGGAATCCTCTCCTGTAGGTTTTTTCCCCATTTCCTTCTCGGGTTCCTCCATTGGATGCTTGGTTTGGCTTCCTGGGAAAGACCGTCCCTCGTGCTTGACACTTCACTGCAATGCGCGGTTCGAAAGCCATCATATGCTGACCCGCGGTCATGACGCGTTTAAAAATTATCTGGCCTCTCATCCGGTAGCTCTCAACCTTTGCTCCAGATTGATGAAAGCTAGATAAGTTGAATTAAAATCTGAGTAGGGATTTGGATACTGAGAAGAATTGGCAGAGCTTGAGCGTCTCTTAACTCCAGGCCTTGTGCCAAGCAGGAAGGTTACTTATCCATATTTGGTAAACATGCACGTTCGAGAACGTGCGATCGGCCAGAGATAATTCAACGTGAAAAAATAAAGTTATGAGTACTACACTGCAAAAATTGATTGGAAAAGTTCAAAACAAAACATACTTGTACTTTTCTTGTGGTTTATTGATGAGACAACGAGTTCTCATTTTAATGCTGTCTTGCCGGTTTTCCGCTCGTTAAATTTTACGGTATCTCGCACTGACAAGCAATCGTTGAGGATTTTTGTTGATTGAAAGGGTATATATAAGCGATGATTCAGTGAATCCTTCTTGGGAGTTTCGATGCATCTTCTGGCTCGAACGTTGATGAAATTCGTAACCATTGGTTGACGATAAGCCCATCTGATGACTTTCGATGATGAATGCGTGTCACTTATCCTAACTAATTTCTTGTGTGAATACTTCGAATTTTATCGCATCACGCTGGACGTCTCCAGTATTGACTTCTGTGTTTCATGATCGGCCGAATTCTCCGCATAAGATTAACCTTTTCAGCTGAGAGAAAAGGTTGAAAAGTGTCGCTGCAGTATTGTGAAATATATATTTTCGGGTAACATGAACATAACGGATAAGTTCTAATGTAGGAGTAAGTGAGCTTTCACGTCAAATTTCTCGAATACAATGTTTGAAAAATAATGAAAAAAGTAACCGGGCCTCCGCCCATCATACAAAGATTTTCTCCGATTCAACCCAGACTTCCTTCTCACCAAAAGCGTAACCGGGAAATTTTCGAATCTTGTGTCACGAGCCAAGATCAGAACTTACATTTATTGGAATTTTTGAACAGAATTTTCGTGCGTGGGACACTCGCCTAGTTTTCAAATTCTTCTGAATGTCATTCAATTTTTGTTATGATTTGGAAATCACTGGGAATTCATGCAACAGGCAAAATAGGTAGATCAAAATTGTTTGCAGTTATGTGTGCACTTCCAACTTACGAATGTGACACGACTCGTGAACAAGCCCTAGTATTCTCATGATTCGATCATAGACTCAAATGTAATGGGCAGAAATTCATGAACTGCTTGGAAAGGATTCGTCCGCAATCTCGATGAGAAACTAAATAAGTCCTAGCTGGAAAGTGCTGCTGTTGTACTTGAATACGTTCCTATGTTTTCCATTACTGCGTGAAGAATATGACGGTCAACAGAAATCCCGTGTACTTGGAATTTTTACATTCCGAATGTTGATGGACGTTGACTTAATTTGACGTATCTTCCGTTGGGAAAGTACGCGACGCGTTGTACAGGTCCTATCTGATTTTCATTCTTCGACTTGATTATTCTTCTGCGTTTACCGACTGACCTACTCGGAATATTGATTGATCGATGCCAGTCATCCGAACGTCGGTGGTTGGTACTTGTTAAGCGGGAAATATTGACGAGGTTTCTGAATAAGGGGGGGGGGGGTGATTGCATAGCTTTTGAGGCGGTTTCTAGAAGTTTCACTGGAATACATCGAAACTTCATTATCCCGGGAGTGAAAATACAGTACTGTGAATATTATATTGCAGATACAGTATTACCGTGAATAACAAAAGCAAAAAATGAAGATTGTAAGCAAAATACTGTAATTACATTACATTGATTGTTCGTGGGATTCAATGGCGCGTGGTGTTCTGACGGAGCATTCTGATCTTGGATGCGTTGAACGAAGGATATCAACTATTAATACAGTACTGTACTTCTCGGCTTTTCGCTGAAAGAATTTCAAAGATCTGCGATATTTCGCACCATGGAGTGTATGGGTCTTTCTTCGTATTTTGAAATTATTTTTAAAGAAACTTTTTATAGACCTTACGCATATTCAGCTTCTAGGAATTTTCAGCTCTGAGACATTTCTAGCTGCATGCCATTTCCGTGCCTTATTGATTCATCCGCTTTTCTCGCCCACCGGATGCTCCTACGAGAATAAATTCTCAAGGTTTCATTTGAACGTGAAGCCACCAAATTAATTGCTCAAATTTAAACCGTCTGCAGAACTCGGAATGAAAACAGCAGTTGCTTGCCTTCGTTCGATTGCGATGGGCAGTGACGAGTGGTGTCATTTGTTCCTGCCCGCATGAAGTGCGTTGGAAGTATGGGACCTTGGTCAAAATTGAGACTTACTTATGCGTATAATCTCCGTTTAATTCAAAATCGTAGATTCTTCATTGTTTGCGCTTTTTGAAAAGGGTGACTTCGAATGTCAAATTCCAATCGGGAAAGTCATTTCTGCAATTCGATCTGTGAATTCGTTGGAGGTGGGCTAGACGAGTTACCACTGCGATGGGATTGTGTGAACTTCCGAAATAGTCGCGAGCGAGCAGCAGGGTTGGCTGTTGAATGAAAAGCTATCAACTGCACCCACGCGTGAGGATGCGCTTGAAGGCTATGACATTTTCCGTTCGTCTCGGGGTCACGTGTCGGTAAGCGCGTGGTAAGCGGGTTCATACCTCAGCCCGGGGGTTCAAGGGCAGGAAGGCAGGCATCCTGAGCCTAATGCTTCAACGATTGCGCAACCCCGCTAAACAAGACTGGTAGGTTTTCGCCGCTTGGCAGACGGAAATCTCTCATCCGTACCCGCATGCGCGCCAGGTTCGTCTGAGTAATCTGCGAGTAACCAGGCAAAAGCTCCTGGACGACAATCACCCTGTGCTGAAACCTCAACGATGCCACGCATTGGCAGGAATTGTATGTGCTCTGAAAATTCGCAATGGATCAAGTAACGCGCAAATTTAAATGTATTTTAGTAAAAATGCATGAATTGAAAGATTTATGATTGTAACTACGGTAATTTACGAACGATCCTCCTCTGGATGTACCGATCCGAACACCGAATGTAGATGGGAAGTGGGGATTCCGTCAGACGATAACGGCTCGATACGAGTACGGTTATGCATCGCACTGGAAATACTGTTCTGAAAATTCGAAGTGCTGTGTCCCTGAATGCAGTTGACTTAGTCCGTCTTTCATTCAGAAGCATGAGCCGAAATGAAGAATATGCCTTTGCAACTCGATTTCGAAGGCACGTTGTCTTGTGGGTCCCGTTCTTCATAAGTGGCCTTCTGACGCGTGATGCAGGGCAGTACATTAAATTTTTTAATGTTCATGAGACAATTGCTGTGTAATCTGTAGATGCAGTACTTTCCTCGTCCGTTTTTTGCATTATTTGCAGACATCTCTGCGTTAATCGAAAATCCGTGCGAATCGGTTAGCCTTACGGGCATAGGAATCCTGAGAACAACAATAATCCCAATAGTTAATGTTTATTCGTCAGGTGGAGAAAGAATAGGTAGCATTTTTTTACAATATTGTGCTGCTTTTCGTGGTTCATTGCACTGGCTTGCAGATTTTCTGTAAATATATGATTACTTCCCCTGACCGCTCATGTGTGATCCTCGGGATGATGGCTTGTGCTTTAGTGCTCGTTTATGGTCTCTTGAGTACAGTACTTCGAGTTTTTTATTGATGATTCGAGTCATGACCGCTACAGATTTTCTATGAATTAGAAATTAGAACGCGGAAGCCGACACACAGAGGATGCATCGTCGTTATCGTGAATAATCTATTGTTGACGTTTTACTATTGTATTGTACTAGCTTGTTTGTATTCCATTCGTTGAAGGATTTGGCGACAGAAAAGGAAAATGAATTCCATACTTGATGAAACTCAATGTCGAGAGGGGTTGAAGAATTAAGTCGCCTGTGAAGGTCGGGGCAGTGGTCATTGATTTCATGTCTTGGAAATGAGATCCTGGACCTCGACCCGAATCATTTCCCTTTCTGATCTCTCGAACGGGTTTTCCCCGTGTTTTCTAAATTCCTTCTTGATCTGCACGGACCCCGATGTTGTCCGGATGTCACGTGGAAACCGATGCGCCTGTCCTTGAAGGTGATATTCGCGGTCGACCCGATTTTTCACCCGGGGCGGGAAACTCTCGTGGCTTGGTTCCCGACGCCAGACGCAGAATCCCGGCATTTGCGTCATGGACTTTGCGGCCTGTCAGATGTGCGAACCACGTGACAGAGAGAGCGAGCGAGATTTCGAGAGAAGACCTTCGTTTTGGAACTGAGAAATTTAAACTTGAAAAATATTGCAGCACTGCGAGACTCTTTTTCAAGTTTTCATGCTTGCGCTTCTGTTTCTTTAGCCTTCTGGGCATAAAGTTGATACCTCTTTTGCGATGATTTCCTTGAGAGAAAAGAAATGATCAGCGGTTATTGGAAGGATCGCTTCGAATATTATTAATCCGACTGTGGTTTGAAGGATTTTGGCTCCTAAATTTCTGAAGAAGTACATTTTCAGGTACTGGCAGAACTCAATATGCATCACTTCTGGGAAAAGTGAGAATCGGGTGACCGTCTGCTGTTGCGTTCCTCCAAATAGCAAGGTCCAGTTCAGGAATAGCTCAGTACTTCATGGATAAGTTAAATGGCTCAATTTCTTGAACCATCGAGATAATACGCATATTTATCGAGGAAAATGGCGAAAAACTGTACGAGATTCTCGGAAAATCCTTGTTTTTCGCCGGGTTGCAATTAAACACTTCATTTAAACTGGAAAGGGTCCAATCAAGAGTAGCTGTCCAATGAGGATTTTCCTGTTTTCCTACTTTTTTCTGTCGTCTGTGTTTGCTTCGTAAAAAATATTACCTAATTATTGTTTTTTGTTTTCAAATGTAGTTTTCTTCCGAAAGGTTCTCGGAAAGAGAGCTTCAACGCTTGTTTCGACCGTCGAAAGAAAACATTCCGACTTGATAAAAGTTGAAGAGATTCCCGAATGGTTTCTGAGGGTTCTTTGCGGACTGCAGGAAAAATGGGGCTCTCTATTATTTAAACCAAGAATTGAAAGATTCTTCGCCAAACGAAAAATTTCCGTAGTTCTTGATTTTGTAGACCATGAAGTTCGGTGCCATATTTCCCGAATGTGTGCGATAGACACGCTATTGGGGCCAGTGGGGAAAAAAACTTCGGGCCTTCCGCCGGAAATCTCGCAGCTTTTTTTCCCCCCACTCGGCCGCAAACGCCGCTGGCCGCATTTTCTACTCTCCGTATCCGTTGCGTGAGCTGAGGAAGTCGCGCCTCTGACCCAGGGATTCTCTTCCGCTGGGAATCCCTCGACGGATGTGTTCGCCTGCGTGGCACCGGTACTTCCGGCGCGGAGGTTTTGTTCGTCGGACTTGACGTCGACGTCCGTAGTGTCCTCTCGCGTTCGTCGCGGACTGTGAGCCAGCGACAGGCCTGGGGGCTTTCTTGTCATGCGTGTGGTACGGCAGGTTGTCATGCGCGGTAGAGAAGAGCGACTGTCGTGCGCGCTGATTCGACCTAACAGATATTTTCGAGGCGTGTCTTTCGATTCTTTACTGCGGTGAAGAGCGATTGGGAAAATTTGTTACTGTCGTAAGTTTGTAGAACTGTACCCACCCGATTTTCCCGCCGTGGAGGATGGATTTGAGAAATTAAATGAAAATCAGGCTAACGGTTCATCATTCATCGACCTCTCGATTCCTGTGTGCAGGGGATTCCGGAAATCGTGTACTCGTAAATCAAAGGTATTCTTGCAATCAAATATTTCATTTAAAGATATTTACACTCACCCAGTGGTGCTCTTTCATTGGTAGTTTTCGAGACGTAATAACGTTAAGGAAGAGGTAATTTCAATTCCGAACGGGGAAGTACAGTACGTGTACCAACATTGGAATTCGTGGAAAGCTTCAATTCTTGGATCAAGGGGGCTGAGAGATTTGTTCAGATTGAAGGAATCTCCCGAAACAGTACGAAACGAATTGTCATGTATTCTTCAACAGCTGATGATTCATTTATGTCGAATCTCACAACTCTTGGTGGCATTGGTTCATTATGAGACCATTAATTGCAGTTTTTACAGTACAATACTTCAATCGTGTTGATTCATTTCACGTGGAAACTGCATCTTCAGCTGAACTAAAACTTGCCGCGCCAATCCTGCTTTATTTCGAAACTTCAAATATATCATGTCCCTTGAATCTGTCTGAGACTTGCCTTGATGCATGAACCAAACTGAAGTGGAGTCACAGTAAAGCGTTGATCGTCTGATAATGGCTACGTTTTCTGAGATTTTCCGTGGCGATTTCAATATCGATGCTGAAACACTTATTCGTTAGGTTGGTTGCCCATCGTATTGCATTTTCCGACTGCTGATTTTCGAATTGCTGGAGAAGAGAAAATGCCTTATTCCAAGAAATGAAATAACAATTGAAAGCAAGCCTTCTTGACTCGAACCCGAGTCAAGTTTGACAAACCTAAGTTGTCCTTGGTAATGACTGCACACCGTTGCTGGGGCGAAAAGCTGTTTCCGCATGACGAAACCCTGAAACGAGGGCTTCGTTCGTGTGGTTAGAATCACCGAACGGTGTAAGGCCAGTTGATCTTGATAGAGCTAACGAGCATCGAGAGTAATACGCTCTGTGGAAACTGAAATGGCCGCATTGCGCCTCTTCTCTGTTGGACTTCTCCCGTTATTAGTGTTCAACGAATTGTGGTAGGATGCCGGGATTTTTGTTAATATTTTTTTCTTCTACGCGAATCGCGTGAAGCTCAACGAAAGCTGATCTCTTGTACCCATCAATTACAGATGCATGTTACTTATCTTTCGTTGGGAAATGCTCATTTTCTGGGTTGATATCCTCTTGTCCCCCCCCCGATTCATGGATTCTAGTCATTCCTGGTTGCCACTGCAGTAGTACCTGTGCTCTTAGCGATTTCATCTTTAGCTATGTCCTCCCTGACATTTTTGCAAGTCTCGACAGGAAAAAAATCACATGCGTGGGCGAAAATTCCTTTTGAAACGCATTTTCCTCGTCATAATGTTAAAAATGTAAGCGTTTTTGCCATACCCTTCTTAGAGCATACTTTTCTTTATAGAAAGCATCTGGATATTGGGGGATTTCTCAGTTAACTTTTTTATGCAGCCGATTGATTCTTTTGACATCTTCGTCGTTGTCGTTTTGATCTCGTAAAGTTGTGTGTATCGTCGACTGCTCGATTCCACCCATGAATCCGAGCGGAATCTTTATATCGATTGGTTGATGGATTCGACATTCACATCGTCGCTGGCATCGTAAAAATGAAATATCGATCAGCTGATACTAATCCATGCCTCAAAGTTTTATTGGCATTCGAGTGAATCGGCATCATAAGATCCGCTACGTGAATACCGATTGATTCTGAGTTGTTTGCATTCTATGGAAAACGCGTCGTTGCATCCACGGGGATTTCTTTCAGAAGAAAAGCATTCATTTTTTTATATTACAAAGGAAACTTCAAAACCACGAAAAAAATTGTTTTATTTCTTTCGGCAGTTGATCGCGGTGATGCATGGGAGTCTTGTTTCCTTCTGTGTTTTCGTATCATTTTCCGCCAGCCTTTCGTGATAACGTATTGATGCGATTATCCTTAATAGAAAAAAAAATGAAGAACTGGGAATGTGCATTCGCTTGAGAAATTCGAGCATGTACCCCATTGATTGAATTGCGTTCCATGCGTCAGTTAATGTTGATAGAAAAATATTAGTAGAAAAATTTGGCCAACAAAATGCCATTGAAGAAGTAGCATACAGGAGGTTTTTTTTAGAGATGATTCGAAGCTTGTTCAGGTCATCTCTCAAATGGGTCAATTTTTGTCGAAGTGCTTGTAACATTACATATCCCTTACTGATGGCAATTTACCGCTCCACGTGTATTTGCAGTTTTTTGTAAACTTCCTTCTCTTAACATGTGCAGGTTTTTTTTTTCGCCTGAATACTGTGCAGTGTACACGATTTGTCGTGGAAAACTTGTTGCGCACCTGCTTCCGTATTAACGACTGGACAGTTACCGGTGGAGGTGCTATAGTAATTATTCGAGTTGTTGCCTTGGGGTTTCGGGCTCAGCTTCATGGTGGAGATAATGAACCCTGTACCGAGTTTGCTTCCTCATCGTCTGGGGTTTGTCGTGGAATTCGATCGACGAATCCTTCTCACTTATTCCGAGCGTGTTACGCCCGATGTGAATATATTCATGCCGGAGCCGGACAATTGCATCAGCGATTGTCGAACCGAGAGTCGAATCGTTGATGGACTTTCCTAATATTTATCTTCATTCGCATTTGATCAACTGTCGCTCATTAATTTTCATGTCGACGGATACCCAAAAGGTAAACCACGCGAGAAGGGCTTAAATCCTCTTGCTCCTCCGCCTGAACCCAAGGATCCCAAGTTTCGTCAGAAACACAAAGCGTGCGGTATTTGCCTTGAAAAAAAAAAAAAAACTTGCTATTAACCGCTGTCGATGAAAATATTGCATAACTTTTCTGGTGTATGGTATCTTCGAAACCTGATCATTACCTTCAAATTGTTCAGTTAGTAAATAATGGATCTCCAAAAATAATTTTACGTGGCCAATAATTCCCAGATGGCAATTCTTATATTTGCTGAAGTTTTTCACGTTTTCAGTGAATGTATGAAAAGTTATGGATTTAGGGAAATGGAAGAAAGTAAAGATTTGCGGAACTGGAATTCGCTGGTTTGCGGAAGCGTGTTATGGTATGAATTCGGCGGGCGAATTGTAAGGAGTTTAATTTTTAAAGCTTTGTTTTACGCTATGAGAATCTCATGCTTTTATTGTGCTGTCTGCGAAGCAATTCTCCGAAGTATGATTCATCGAAGACGGCTTCTAAATGTTCTTGAGCTGAAGCGGTTCTCAGTGTCGTCTGCTTTATGCTCGTAATTATGTGGTCCCTTCGGGGTTGATATTTTTCTACGGGCAACAGAAAACTCAGGAGTTTAGTGCCCAAACTGACTCGTTCTACGCTGTAGAGAGAAATTAGGAATTAACTCAAGAACTCGTTAAGAAGATGCACAGTTGTGAAGAAAGGTGCGGCTGATTTACAGAAAATGTGGTAAAACTTCAAGGCCGCATTAATTTCAAGATGTGTTTGCTATCGCGGGGAGCTTCCTTCGTCTGTGCGAAATAAAACAAGGAGGCTCTGAATGAAATTACAGTATTCCCCAGAATCAGCGCCTAGCGTAGGAGTCTTTTATTGTCAGGTGTGGCTGTGACGATTCTCGTGAGCTTTCCATCGACGCGTTTCCGCTTCTTCTCCAAGATTCCTTAGTTTTGCGCATCAATAATTGATGGAAATGAAGACTGTCTTTATTACTTGCGGTGGAATGTGGATGAAAGGTTCCGTGACTCGTCTCACGTTTCACAAAATGATGAATATCTGAAATTCAGTGTGAATTCACAATTCCTGTAAGTTTGTACTGGGGGAGAAGCATGTCCACTGATTCGAGTCCGTGACTTTTTATGCGAAAGAACTGGGCGCTTATCCAAGTTATAAGTTATCGTTCCGCGGGGCGGAAGTTCAGTTGGAATCCGAATCGAACTCCGAGTAAACTATTACGGAGATTTTTTTCGATTGGCGTTTTGTTCATCTTTGCAGCTTCATCTCTTCACGGTGGAATGTCTATTTTTGTTCAATCATATGCCACCTTCCTTTCACATTTTTGTTATTGCAGAAATTCGGAAGTTTCTTACAATGTACTGAACTTGAGTGCACGAGTCATATACTTGCTTTTGTGCGGTATTTATTCGAAGTTACAATGTATAAGATTCAAAAAAGTAATTATGAACACGATTCAAAGCTGGCTTTGCTGCTTGGACGAAAGTTTCGCCTAGGTTTCCAGATTGATAGCGATCTGAACATATTTCGTATCTAAAATTTTTGCTCGGATCAGTTCGCAGCCAATAACTGCAAGAAAACGTTTCATGTGGGGGAAAAAGCATTCCGTCGGAATTTTGTAGGCCTTGCTGTTTTGAAACTTTTGTTTTTGCCCTACGCAGTTTACCCGGGAATGTCTGCCTGAAATTGAAGTGCATCCTCGGAAAGGCGGAAGTCGTTAGTGTTTTTGGGTTTTCTCGATTTTGGACGGTTTCGCGATTGTTCGAAATTGCAGAAATTTTCACGTGTTCGTTTTTGCGTTGCAGGACATTTTGCTAAATTTGTGAAGGATGGCGGCGGCGTCTCTTTTCGGCGCGTCGCGGACGATGGAGTCGAGAGCGTCTGCGGATAATTACTCGACGCTGGAACACGAGTTCGTGCTGCCTTTTGAGACGAGCTTGCACTTCCAGACAGCCGAGGAGTACGCAAACCGGTACTGGACCCCAATCCTCTGCTGTTCCGCCGTGTACCTGGGCGTCGTCTACCTCACGCAGAAGGCCATGCGTCCCCGACCCTCGTTCAACTTGCGGACCCCTCTCATCGTTTGGAACTGGGCCTTGGCGATGTTCAGCCTGTTCGGCGCCATCCGCATGCTCCCTGAGCTCATCTTCGTTTTGTCGAAATACGGAGTCTATCATTCTGTCTGCGTTGCCAGGTGATTATTCTCTTCCGTTTTTCTGACAATGAAAGCTTTTCGCAGTTGAGAAAAATAAAATCAGTCAAGAGCCTCTTGTAGTTGCGCGTGATCGCCGAGTGAGCTCATTTACAGGTGAGTGCCCTTCTGGCCCAAATTCGAGAACTCTCAGGTTTACATGGATGTGTATATAACAGGTTTACGCCCGTTCCATGCGTGTAACTCTAAATTTTTTCCTACTTAGAAAGCATCGATTGTTCCGAAAATATTTTTAGGATTTAAAAATCCTCTTATTGGCTTTAAGATAAATTTTCTTGATATTTGGTTAGAGATGTTTCCGCTTAGCTCTTTGTATGTATTTAGGGGACAGCAAATTTACCCTCGTTTTATATCTCAGTTACTGTACTTTTTGATGACGATCTCTGCAAAGCGCTGTGCGCGTACCGTATTCACTTCATTACCGTGCACACCTTTTTTTCCACAAAATTGAGAGTAAGAAGTGGGGTGCCTGTCATAGACCGAGATGAAATTTTCGAAAAAAATATGAAAGTTCGTGTGTGTCACACACGAGTGCGATGAAAAATAGTTTACAGGGATTTTTTAAACTGAAAACTGATTTCACGCCTATTTTAAATTCTGGTTTCTCTTATTTTTGAAATGTTTCAGTTTTTCAGTCACTATAAATGGGTTGCACATCCTCTGCGAGAGTGCGTGATGTTTGAGGAAATACGGTACAGTACTCTATATTGTTTTTTCTGCCTCCTCAGTTACGCCGAAAGCAACCTTGTTTGCACGTTTTGGACATGGGCCTTTGGCTTGTCGAAGCTGGTGGAATTGGGAGACACCGTCTTCATCGTGCTACGCAAGCAGCCGCTCATCTTCCTGCACTGGTATCACCATGTCACCGTGCTCCTGTATACCTGGTACAGCATTGCCGAGGTGACTGCATCCGGGCGTTGGTTTGTCACACTCAACTACATCGTGCACACGTTCATGTACACGTACTACGCCATGCGAGCTATGCGTGTGCGCATCCCACGTCGCGTTGCCATGGGAATCACTTGCGGTCAAGTGATTCAAATGGTATTTGGCCTCTACGTGAACCTGTCGGCCTACAAATACAAGCAATCCAACATGCCGTGCTCCGTTACCTACGAAAATCTGGCAGCTTCCTTCTTCATGTACTTCACATACTTCCTGCTGTTCGTGAAATTCTTCTACGATGCATACGTTGGCCGACGAGGGAAATTCATCAAGTTTGCAGCTCCAGCTTTGACCACGAATGGCTCAGCAAATGGTGCCGAGAGAACCGAGACAGATACGGACGCGAACAGACGGCTCAAGTCCGAGTAAGGCGTGCAACGGCATTTGTGTTTCCCTTCGAGCTGCGTACACGTCTTTCAATGGGTCCCACACGATCAATATGCTTTAAAATCGCAGCTTCCGGTGAGCCCTGGCCCCGGAAAACCGGTTGGCTTGAGAAACAACTCTGTGTTTGTCTGAATCTGGGGCTCTCTTGCAAATATCTATTGATCTTCCGCGTTTAGCAATACAATTCACGTCCACGATTTCTGCCAGCGATCGCCACCTGCGACAAAGTGTATCGGAACGCAGTTGGGAAAGGAAAACGGGAAATGGAGATGGGTCTTCACATTGATCTTGATCGCTTGATTGCTGTGTGATGCGATTTTACTGGCTATGGGTTTCTGCTTCGTGAAGTGTAAATTTCAGAAAGTTTTACGGAGGGAGGCAACGACGGGGTGCGAGTTCTGCTGAGCAACTGACGAATAGTTCTGCTAAAAGCTTCCAAAGCTCTTGGTTAGGTGTCGCGTTCTGTAGCATGTGCTTCGATTATTGCCCGTCAATAGCATCGCGCGCCGAGGACCGACGACCGTTTATGGCGGAAATGTGGCGCTCTTCATCATGAATATGTAAGTCGTGCATCGTATGTTTTCTATGTACAGTAAAATTTCCACCCGTTGGACGTCTTCTCTACGGACTGAGCGTTCTGGTTTGAGATCCGTGTTGGGTTTACTAAGCATGTTTTTACTGTGGGCCTCCCATCTCGAGGGTTGTCGTTTGTTGCAATTTAGCGCTTTGCAGTTTAGTTGTCGCGGAGCGCGAAAGATATAAAAATTGGCGCTATTTTGGTTACTGGCGTGAGTTGTGATTTGTGGAAACGTGGGTCGGTGAAGAGAGATGCTGGCCGTATGCTTCGGCATTTGTGCCAAACGAGCGATGAATACCGAAGGATTTGCTCTTGTATTTCGGAAATTTCTGCGGAAGTTTTAACGCATAGCCTTGTATTCTTGCCTGCAAGGTTCGATGTTGTCTATGGCCAGAGTTTTCTTTTGTTGTAAATTGTTGATGCGTGGCGCAGGAATTCATAATTTTTCGTATGAAACAGCCGTTGTTAAGTCAATGTATTGTATCCTGTCATTGCCTTTTGTCTTTCCGCATACGCTTTTTTTGGGTAGTGTTTCAGGACGGCTTAGGGATTCATAATTCCGCGAGATGTGAGGTATACGTGGGGAAAATGTTGATAATTCCATCAAAGCAGGAAGTTGCAATGAAAAAGGCGTCGTGGTGAAATCTTTTCTAGCATGGAAATCTTTTTTGAAATAAAATTGACTACTGTAATGCATTTTCTTGAACATTCATATTTTCCGATTGTCTTTTTCTTTTTCAGGCAGCTTGTCACGCGGCATCTTTTGTCTATAGATACCTTTCATCAAACATTCTATAGGATGGCATTTATTAATGTAGTGAGGTTTTCTTTTGCATACTTTCATCTATTCGGTCTCCGTTCACAACAGGAAGTTTCGAAGCATGACCCGAATTACGAAGCTTGATAGTTTCACTCGGTAGTTTTTTTCTCGCTGACGAGCAAAAATCTGAGCGCAACTTGAGGTTATCCGGAATCCCGAACATCTCTGTACACGCCTGCTGATAGTTGCTCTCGAAGCGGATTTTTCGGTGTAGTATGCATCATGAGATTAATTTACTGTTCTATGGTTGCTCTGGCATCAAATACGTGAAACCGTTGATTTTGTTCAAGTGGAAATGTGGGAACAACAGGGGTCCATGTGAGAAAGAAAGATGGCTTGGATACCTCACTCCTGTTGAGGGATTCTAATACTCCATATGATCAATCTGATGCCAAATCACGCGTCGGTTACAGGATGGGTTTTGTTTGCCCCCGGAACTTGAACCGTAATGCAACAGCATACGAAGTAATATTTTCGGTTGCCACATGGATTTGTATTGCAACCCTTCACTCTTTTTCATCATTCCATACAGTAAGTTTGCCTCGCTGTGGTGACAGCTAGCGAAGTTAGTATCATCGCCAGAATGTTCATGCTTATTGATCTCTCACAGCAAAATGTATAATATAGAGTACGACCGATTCCGCGGGCATTAGCCAGCAGTGATTGTTGAAACACGATTGCTCAGATTAGATGACGGGACTTCTTGATCTCGAGCTAAATGACATGAAATTCAGCGAATCTAACCTTTCCGATAGAAGTAAGTACTGTACAGTAATAAAGTTATTGAACTGCTGGATGGCGCTCATGTTCTGAATCGGAGTACAGTACTGTATCCATAAAATACGACGGAAAATTTTCTGAACGCGTTACCTCTCAGATTCGTTCACCGAAAATCATGCTGCATTCTTCAGTGGCATAGAATTCGTGATGTACACAAGCTTATATGGTACATTACAAAACTTTACTGTACAGTACAGTACTTGTCTCGTGAGTTCACTGCCACACCGATCGAACTGCGAATCCTGCATCAACGTCGAGCCGGAACTTCCATGTAAATTTGGCACTTCATTTTAATTAATTCATGTTTATGTGAATTTTTTTTTAGAAACAAAATAACTTCGCGTTTGCTGAAAAAAAATTTAGGCAACGGAAACAAGAGGCCAGCAAGTACCCAGCATTTGACGCGATCAGCTCTAAATATGCCCGCGGCCAGCAGTTCCTTGAAATTAAACTATTTGAAACGTGAGGTAAAGTCTTCAGTTTCGACTTGGATCGAGGCTGAAAATAATTTTCTGTGCAGTATTGGAATGATGCGTCGGTGCCATCAAGACTTCACTGCCCTCCGCATGTGCTCCTGATGGCATTCCCCGCTGTAGCTCTGGTCATGGTGCGACACCTATTTCACTTGAAAAATAATCAGTCTGCGCGGCTTGCCGGTAGAAATCGTTTTACTGGGATTGTTCAGCAATGTACATACCCCCGTTCGACTTTTTCTTGGGCGTGTAGTTCGTGCTGAATGTCGACCGTCGTTCATGTAAATTTTTATTGATTCATCATACAATTTTCGTTACATTTTAATTGCTGCCACGTTTATATCATCATGTGTAACTTATAACAGTCGATCGAGAAATCGTCGAACTGTCGCGAAAAATCCCTTGTAGTATGCTCACTCATGACTTTTAACAATTGCTCATCTGCAAAAGTCAAATCGGCGAAGAAGATTGATCCGACATAATGTACTTCATTAGTTTCGAGCTTACACAAATGACAATCTTCACATCATTTTTCTGTTTTTTGTTTTGACTGTGCATGCCTTCAGCAGCAGGTTTCTCGTCCTACTGGAACCAGGAGTAAAAGCTCCGCTCAGGTTGCGTTTATACAAAACAAAAACAGATGTCGCTCCAATTAAGATAGGAGAGAGCGACTCTCAAATTAAACAGATGTCGCTCTCTTCTATCGCAATACAAAACAAAAACAGATGTCGCTCCAATTGAGATAGGAGAGAGCGACTCTCAAATTAAACAGATGTCGCTCTCTTGTATCGCAATACGAGCGACATCTGTTTTTGTTTTGTATAAACGCAACCATCGGAGCTTTTACTACAATTATCTAGTGTCGTACAGGAGCACGGCAAACTTAAACCTAATTCATGCAAGTTCTAAAATTGGCCGATGTCCGACAACATTCTCCATGGCGGGCAGAGTTTTATTTATATACAGTATATTTTGGATTAAGTGTCGTCAACAATTTTACATAAGAAACTGAGATTTTATTCGGCTCATATCAAGCGTCAATTAAAAATTCGAATGCCTCCACACACAAAAAACGAACCAGTCCGTCCGCGGAAGTTTTATTCCCCACCGGAATGTTAGCCTGCCCGACAAACAGCCTACAGTATCCGCTCAGGTATTCGCCCTTCCGCATTAGAGCACATAAAGCATACAATAACACTCCACGTCCATCGCACGGAACTCGGAGCAAATTTAAATGGTGCTGCTGAATCTCTGATAACCGTCCTCCATGGACAAAAAGCGGAGGCTCTCAGCTGTGCTCGACTCCCCGCTGTCCTGACTGTCGTAACTGGAGTCGAACTTCGGCCAGAGAGTACCGCCTTTGTGGGTTTTTGGCGTCGTGGCGCTGCGCGCTGGTGCCACACGGTAGAGCGAGGTGTGCGCATGCAGCCGGTTGAGTCGCATGCGATGCACGAAGTCCATCATTTTGTTGCGGTTCCGCTCATTCACGTTGTCCAGTTCGGCGAGCGCAATGTACTGAAACATGTCGACGGCTTCCGGCTCGATGCGCTGGAAGAACCGGATCGTCGACAGGCAGAACTCGTCGGCGAGATTCAGGTAAAGGTTGCGAGCCCCCGTCCATTCCTTCCACGACGCTTCCAACATTCTCTCAGGGCTAGCCTTGTTGCTTTTGAAGCCGATCATCAAGTACGCCTTGGCTTCCGGCTCGGGAGGCTTGGATATCAGCCGGACTGTTTCCTCGATCCGATCGACTTCCGTGTACAATCCTACAATCCGGGTCACAATTTTACTATTTCAACGAGAAACGGAAAAAAACCCTCTTCTTTTACAGTGAGTCTTCCTTGGTGCATGATCGTCCATTGGGAGCAGAAATGCGATCCAGGAATATTTTTGAATTTAAAATCTCTCCTCGCTTCCAAAGACATGCGTTCACTGGAATGTCTGTGTTTTCAAGACATGGATTGAACACACGCAGGATTTTGTAACAGTGAGTCTTTTTATTGTAAATAGAAGGGCTAATTGAAGCGACTTTGTTTCGATTAAATTTGAGTTGTTTTTCCTGCCAACGTTTTCTGTGGATCATGACAAATCGTGACTGTCATGTAAAAAGGATGCACATTACATCAAGTCAGGACAATAAAAATGAATCCCTTCACGGCATTTTATTTTTGACACAGTATGAAAAGAGATGAATAATGTACTTGAAGAACACGATCCTTCATAGAAAAAATGGAGATCAGATCCTCCAGTTTTTGATAAACCAAGCAATGCTTCAACACTGCCCAATCGTGTCTTATTTAGAGGAAATACAGCGGCCTGTAAATTTTTCAATTATGCCACTTATTTGTTTACCTTTAAATGACCTGCATTTCTCTTTTGAATTTGATTCTTCTTGCTCGAAGTGTATCACAATTTCATTGATTAATCTAGCATTGTACTGGGAACGGACATGCTGTTTTAGCTCTACCACATATTCATTGGTTCCATGAAAACCACGTTCCAAACTCATAATTCGGGCAAATACTTGGTTTTCTCGTTTGATCAGTCTTCGGTACTTTCACGTTTCTTCCACAATAGTCCCTGCAGTTATTCATTCACTCAGTGCCCATCTTGACTGAAATAATCTAGATTTTAACTCAACAGCATCGGTGAAAAAAATGTAAAACATTGAAACTGTTTTTACACGTACAGGTCCACGAATATCAACTAAAGATACGGAATCTTTGGCATTTTCAACATTCTATTCTCTGCAACATTTGCTAGTCTGATCAAAGGTACCCGCTCCCCTGTCTGAACTAGTGGAGTTTTGCTTAAATTGTACAGGGTGAGTCGAGATATCCACTGCAACATCAATGTTAGCGTGAGAGAAATCTTATCAATGGGATGAGAGGAAATTGATTGCTTGAAATGTGTATTAGAGCAGTGTCCCCCAACCCGCGGTCCGCGGACCGGCGCCAGTCCACAGAAATTTTTTGCCAGTCCACAGGAAATTTTCTCAAGCGTAATGAAATTATCAAAACAATCAATGAAGGATGTTACAGTATCTTCATCTGAAATGTTTGTGAGACAATTGCAGTTAAAATTATCTCATGAAAAAATGTGTCTTTTCTCCTGATAACACTGCAGACAAATTTTCACCTGATGAAATAAATTGTTTTAATTTTCCATTCTGGGAAATTTTTGTTCAAGCCCATCTTTCTAATATTTTGAAGACATTCCACTATACTCGCTTCAATGGTTCTCAACTTAATGTCTTAGCAAAAAAGCAGAAACTTTTTCAATGTCCGCCATAGAGTATTTCAGGCAAGACTTTTTTGAGTGTGCAACAATTTTTAAAAACTTTGCCAGTCCACTGAACATCTTTTGAAAATTTGCCGGTCCACGGGCCCAAAAAGGTTGGGGAACAAGGTATTAGAGTACTGTACCGTTGCATTTCCTGAAGTACAGTACCATGTGCCCTCACATAAGGCGCGCGCTTTCGTTTTCCGGCTGCAAAATTATATGATACCTCATGTAGGACGCCCACGCCAATTTCCAGCGAAAATGTTCAAATTTAGCTAAAATTATGAATTCATGCTCGAAGAAAAGGAGAACTTCGTTCGGGTTTAATTTGCTTCTCTTATATAATTTATCCGTAGTTTTGTACCGCGATCCAGGGATCATGCACACAAGAATGTTGGGGAAAACTGTACTGGGATAAAAGGCACATCACACTTTTTGATTCGGTATTGCTTTCAAGTGCATATGCTACTTGACCAAATGCGGAAAATTAGTCACATTCAGAAGTACAGTATTCATACCTCTGTGAAGAACAACGTCAGGATCAAAAACGCGCTTGAAATGTAGGTCCGGTCGCTCAGTCCGCTCGGAAGTGCTCGGGGAACCCGTTCTGCCGTTCCGTATGGTCACAGTGCGATCGAATTTCATGCCGACGACGGGATACGCAACTATAGAAAGCACCGGAAATCAAAATTAAGCTTCACATTCAATGCAATAATTCATTCATTTTTTTCGATGGGGAACATTGGAGTCGTTCCCGCGTTGACAGTCGACAAGGCGGATATACAAGTGCGCCGCATGTGAGTTCGTCCGCACGTGAAAGCGCCCCGGGTGTCCTCTATTTACGGTCGCAAAGCTGTTGCGTTCGGCCAGAAAAGGCGCCTACGGATTGACCGGAATAATCTCAAGTACTGTAATGTACTTGGGATGTAACTTTGAACAGCGACTTGAGCAAAATGCACGAACGAACGCTGTTCATTAGTCCGGTGCAATGATGATGTCCTTGGACGGAATAAGGAAGAAAGAGGTAGGGAATGGTAATGAACCTCTGCCTGCATTCGATCGCCAACAAATATCAGCGGGAAATTATTTTTTCCCTGGGATTCAACGGCAGTCGAGGAATCTCGGAAATCGAATGCCGCGTCAGTTTATGACACCCGTTATGTTCCTGAACAGTAAATTAATTTACGACGCACACCTTTTAAATACAATACTGTACTCCTATCTTACTTTTCAAAAACAAAGTAAAATTAAATCAGTACTTTTAGTCCTGTTATAGCCGAATTTTGATAAAAAACGTGATCGTGAAATCTGAGTAAATACGTTACTTGGCTGTAAGAGAGGGCTTTGAAAAAAGTACAGAAAATTTGTCTTTTTTTTCATTAAAACAAACGTGACTTACTTATTCGAGAGCGGCGTATATCCCGCTCCACCCGAATAAAAAAAAGGTGCATCACATCACCCAGGTACAAAAGCTCGATGGGGTTTCAACAAAAAATTTGCGATGATAAATTGAATAGGGTACGTGACCTACACAAGTCATCCCTCATGTAACACAAACCACAGACAGAGAATTTCAAATTCCAAAATCCAAGAAAAAATATGCACCATTTTAATGCCAATACAGGCCGTCAAAAAATTATTTGTCTTTTAATGAGCCTGAAGCGCGGCACCTGGTTTTTGATAAATGTGTCAAGCCTACATTTGCCAGTAATCTGAACTGCTGTCCAGGCTGAGAAACTGGAACTCTAAAACTTGAAAAAAATTCAGAATCAAATTACCGCAATAGCAATTGGATGGAAATTGAGGTACAAAATGCTTTCCACATTACATTTTGGATGGAGGCAGGTTATTTTCCTTCCTGCAACAGTCAGGATTTATAATTTTTAATTTTTGTATGCAGGAGCATTCTGGATTTGAAAAAATAAAAAAATGTAAAAAAAAACTAAAATCAACGGTCACTAGAATACAGCTTTAGCAGAGTGAGCAAAATCCAGGATTTCTTGGGAGGATTGCACCCTTTTTTCCAAATCCGAGAATATTAATCCGATGATAGAAATACAGAAAATGCCTAGCAACGAATTTTTAGCAAGCATTTTCCGCCCGAAGAGAAAACATTATGATTTTTCTTGAGTTTGGCTATGTTGCTCAATCCAGGTTTTAAAATTATCATTCCAGAGCTCTTTGGTACATAATTGTACAAACATATCCTGGCTAGAAAGTGGAAAGCTTAATATTTCTTGCGTTTCGCACTTTGAATTGGGCGAGGCTGTTGAAATGTCCAAATCATCACGCACAAGTATGATGTGCACATCAAGTGTTCCTCTGAAAGAAATTACTGTGGTGCACATCTTGAAAATACTGTGATGTCGTTACCCTCTCTCTTTCTAGGAAATTTCATCCGCATTTCAAACCCGACAGACACAAGCACAGTGAAACCTCACTTTTCTAATGATATTCCAAGCTAATTGGGAACTCGATTTCCAGCTGAATTTTTGGTACATGAGACATGGCCGTAGAACGCGCGAAGTAAATATTTGGAAAAGAGCAATGCATCTTTCGTGACGACCAAACGCCGAGGAAACCCGAGGATATGTACGCATTTGTCTTACATGAATTTGAATTCACGGGTTCGTCTATTCTCTTCCTGAGTGCAGTAAATCTCGTGTTTCTTCCTCGCTGCTCTTCCACAGGTGAGCAGGATGACGAAACCGCAAAGCAAAGTGAACAAGAACTCCCGCAGAACGAAGTCTAAAATAACAGATTCGTGGCGATGCGGGAATTTATGAGCGACGTCGTGTTGGTTTTCCTGCGCAACCCTTGTGAGGAGTACCCAGACGAACCTTCTGCGGGGCCTGAGATTCCGCGTGGAAACTCATGTGAGAAAAAACGGGTTATCATCCGCGAACTCATTACTCCGTCTTTACGCAGCTGTAACATCTTCCGGTTGTCGGATTTCATCCTGGCAGAAACCTGCTGAATACATCTCGACCTTACCACCCCAAGAGATGATCCGATGTAAAACCTGGCGGAAATCCCGGACATCAGAGCTGGTTGCCAGGAGTTTGGGCGGCGATCATCAATCACGTCGCGCCTCTAGGGAATTACACGTAATAATGAGTGCGCAATGACAGAGCCCTCCGACGTCGAACTAGACGACAGAATGACTCGACAACAGCTTTATGACGCTGATGATGGATTGGACTTTCAGGACCGAACACCGGACCAGCACCGAGTTTAATACCAGATTGTTCATCAAGCCCTCCTTGTTGCAATTAAACGGGGACATAAGAAAAAAAACAACGCCATAGACAATAAGCACTCAGGAGGAAAGGACTTCAACAGAGTACCAGCAAAAAAAATGGAAACCAGAAAAAACAAAAGCGCCCCACGGTAAAATCGCGAAATCAAAAATTTTTTACGAGTCAAATTGTGAGCTCTTTTGAAAATTCTCCTTCGATTTCGCTTTTATGGCCTCATTTGGAAATGAAATCCAGAGAAACCTGTTCCACGCCAAGAACGATTCCGAGCAATGATTATCCTGGGTACAGTTATACTTTGATTTTGCACTGAAATGTTCTGCATTCGCAGTTTTTGTATTGTCTGTTTTTGCCCGGTGTGACTTTCTTAATGCGTGCTTTTGAATTATTACCTTCGATTTCGAGTGGTATTTATTTCATACGATTGGTTGATTATTCATGAACATCATCGATGAGTGTAAGAGGTGGTTTAAATGACTCGACAACAGCTTTATGACGCTGATGATGGATTGGACTTTCAGGACCGAACACCGGACCAGCACCGAGTTTAATACCAGATTGTTCATCAAGCCCTCCTTGTTGCAATTAAACGGGGACATCAGAAAAAAAACAACGCCATAGACAATAAGCACTCAGGAGGAAAGGACTTCAACAGAGTACCTGCAACAAAAATGGAAACCAGAAAAAACAAAAGCGCCCCACGGTAAAATCGCGAAATAAAAAAATTTTTACGAGTCAAATTGTGGGCTCTTTTGAAAATTCTCCTTCGATTTCGCTTTTATGGCCTCATTTGGAAATGCAATCCAGAGAAACCTGTTCCACGCCAAGAACGATTCCGAGCAATGATTATCCTGGGTACAGTTATACTTTGATTTTGCACTGAAATGTTCTGCATTCGCAGTTTTTGTATTGTATGTTTTTGCCCGGTGTGACTTTCTTAATGCGTGCTTTTGAATTATTACCTTCGATTTCGAGTGGTATTTATTTCATACGATTGGTTGATTATTCATGAACATCATCGATGAGTGTAAGAGGTGGTTTTCCATCCAAATTAAAACTAAAAGTGAGTAAACAAAAGAGGAACCTATGAATGTACAGATGTTGATCTCCCAGAAGAAAGATAATTCAGAGATTTCTCCAAGATCCTATAGGTGCTTATTGGAACGGATTTTTCTTGCTTGTTGATATTCTCACGGGATAAATTACGATTATCGGGAGTGGTGGATTTTTTTTGGTCAGTCCTAAAAAAAATGTCGTCGCTCATGCGCAAAGAATATTGGAGCATGGGAAGCCGGCGGATTATTATGATGCAAGGGCGTGGTCTATGAATTGTCGCGATGAAGGACACTATCAGCGTATCCCGAGCCTAATTATTCATCCAGTCCCGACGCCAGGAATCTCTCTCTCTTTTCAAATCCTTCGATCATTCACGAAAGATAATTCAGCATATTTTTATTGCTATCGCACGACGCACCCAGGGAAGACGCCTGACTGGGCAACTCGTGGCTTTTCAGATAGAACCGACTCATGCCAAGGGGCAAAAGAGCACAGTGGGGAATTGAGATCACGAGGGGCCCGATGTGACCTCCACATTCAACAACTTTTTTTTCTCTCTTTTTCTTCTTCGTTCGTCCCATTCATGCCGACTTCAACAGCTCTGCGGTGGTTAAGAGTTCGAGTGTGCACATGCGAGGTAGGAGAATACTTTGCGAGGAATCAAAATTACGTGGCTTCGGACTTCTGTGCCAGAGGGCTTCTAACTCGCATTCACCGACCTCCTCCGCCGGGAAGTAGCGTGAATTTCTCAAGAAACACTGCGAGAAAGGGCTTGTACTTCGACAACGAATCATCCCATGAAATTCCAAAACATCACACTGGGTGGTTCAAAAGCTTCGTCAAGCACTGCCTTTGCTCTGCAGTTATATAATACGGGATCATTGCGTCAGCTTGAAAAGATTCCTCGCATAACAAAACTAATCCTTGCCTGGATGCGTTTCGTTATTCAAAATTATCATTGTGTGAAATATGCATCTCCTTCGTTACAATTGGAAAGCATTCAATCTCCTCCACACACTCACAAAAAGGCCCTACAACGGTGATTTTCCCTCTAATTTTCAGCACACGATTGTGTATTTTAAATCGATTATTATAAATTTGAAGTAATCCTGACATGTTTGAGCTCATAACTTTGTAAACTTCCCATGTTTTAAAGGCAGGAATAAGAGACAAAACTATACCCTTCTTTACTCATTTCCTCAATTTTTGAAGAATCCCTTAGCTCGAAACCTGGTGCATAGTTNTTGAAAATACTGTGATGTCGTTACCCTCTCTCTTTCTAGGAAATTTCATCCGCATTTCAAACCCGACAGACACAAGCACAGTGAAACCTCACTTTTCTAATGATATTCCAAGCTAATTGGGAACTCGATTTCCAGCTGAATTTTTGGTACATGAGACATGGCCGTAGAACGCGCGAAGTAAATATTTGGAAAAGAGCAATGCATCTTTCGTGACGACCAAACGCCGAGGAAACCCGAGGATATGTACGCATTTGTCTTACATGAATTTGAATTCACGGGTTCGTCTATTCTCTTCCTGAGTGCAGTAAATCTCGTGTTTCTTCCTCGCTGCTCTTCCACAGGTGAGCAGGATGACGAAACCGCAAAGCAAAGTGAACAAGAACTCCCGCAGAACGAAGTCTAAAATAACAGATTCGTGGCGATGCGGGAATTTATGAGCGACGTCGTGTTGGTTTTCCTGCGCAACCCTTGTGAGGAGTACCCAGACGAACCTTCTGCGGGGCCTGAGATTCCGCGTGGAAACTCATGTGAGAAAAAACGGGTTATCATCCGCGAACTCATTACTCCGTCTTTACGCAGCTGTAACATCTTCCGGTTGTCGGATTTCATCCTGGCAGAAACCTGCTGAATACATCTCGACCTTACCACCCCAAGAGATGATCCGATGTAAAACCTGGCGGAAATCCCGGACATCAGAGCTGGTTGCCAGGAGTTTGGGCGGCGATCATCAATCACGTCGCGCCTCTAGGGAATTACACGTAATAATGAGTGCGCAATGACAGAGCCCTCCGACGTCGAACTAGACGACAGAATGACTCGACAACAGCTTTATGACGCTGATGATGGATTGGACTTTCAGGACCGAACACCGGACCAGCACCGAGTTTAATACCAGATTGTTCATCAAGCCCTCCTTGTTGCAATTAAACGGGGACATAAGAAAAAAAACAACGCCATAGACAATAAGCACTCAGGAGGAAAGGACTTCAACAGAGTACCTGCAACAAAAATGGAAACCAGAAAAAACAAAAGCGCCCCACGGTAAAATCGCGAAATCAAAAATTTTTTACGAGTCAAATTGTGGGCTCTTTTGAAAATTCTCCTTCGATTTCGCTTTTATGGCCTCATTTGGAAATGCAATCCAGAGAAACCTGTTCCACGCCAAGAACGATTCCGAGCAATGATTATCCTGGGTACAGTTATACTTTGATTTTGCACTGAAATGTTCTGCATTCGCAGTTTTTGTATTGTATGTTTTTGCCCGGTGTGACTTTCTTAATGCGTGCTTTTGAATTATTACCTTCGATTTCGAGTGGTATTTATTTCATACGATTGGTTGATTATTCATGAACATCATCGATGAGTGTAAGAGGTGGTTTTCCATCCAAATTAAAACTAAAAGTGAGTAAACAAAAGAGGAACCTATGAATGTACAGATGTTGATCTCCCAGAAGAAAGATAATTCAGAGATTTCTCCAAGATCCTATAGGTGCTTATTGGAACGGATTTTTCTTGCTTGTTGATATTCTCACGGGATAAATTACGATTATCGGGAGTGGTGGATTTTTTTTGGTCAGTCCTAAAAAAAATGTCGTCGCTCATGCGCAAAGAATATTGGAGCATGGGAAGCCGGCGGATTATTATGATGCAAGGGCGTGGTCTATGAATTGTCGCGATGAAGGACACTATCAGCGTATCCCGAGCCTAATTATTCATCCAGTCCCGACGCCAGGAATCTCTCTCTCTTTTCAAATCCTTCGATCATTCACGAAAGATAATTCAGCATATTTTTATTGCTATCGCACGACGCACCCAGGGAAGACGCCTGACTGGGCAACTCGTGGCTTTTCAGATAGAACCGACTCATGCCAAGGGGCAAAAGAGCACAGTGGGGAATTGAGATCACGAGGGGCCCGATGTGACCTCCACATTCAACAACTTTTTTTTCTCTCTTTTTCTTCTTCGTTCGTCCCATTCATGCCGACTTCAACAGCTCTGCGGTGGTTAAGAGTTCGAGTGTGCACATGCGAGGTAGGAGAATACTTTGCGAGGAATCAAAATTACGTGGCTTCGGACTTCTGTGCCAGAGGGCTTCTAACTCGCATTCACCGACCTCCTCCGCCGGGAAGTAGCGTGAATTTCTCAAGAAACACTGCGAGAAAGGGCTTGTACTTCGTCAACGAATCATCCCATGAAATTCCAAAACATCACACTGAGTGGTTCAAAAGCTTCGTCAAGCACTGCCTTTGCTCTGCAGTTATATAATACGGGATCATTGCGTCAGCTTGAATAGATTCCTCGCATAACAAAACTAATCCTTGCCTGGATGCGTTTCGTTATTCAAAATTATCATTGTGTGAAATATTCATCTCCTTCGTTACAATTGGAAAGCATTCAATCTCCTCCACACACTCACAAAAAGGCCCTACAACGGTGATTTTCCCTCTAATTTTCAGCACACGATTGTGTATCTATTTAGCTAATAATATTTAAACTTCATTAGGACTGTACAAACTCGAGTATTGAAACATTTGAAGGGTACAAAATTTCCGTCCTTATTCTCTGTTTTGATATGGGAAGAAATGAGTAAAGGAGTTAAAATGAAGAATCCCTTAGCTCGAAACCTGGTGCATAGTTGAAGCATTTCTTGGCCGATCTGTTTTAAGTGAAATGAATTCGTCGAGTGAGTCTCGACTTAGAAAATTTTCCAATGCACAATTTTCACTGTACCCCTCTCTGGAAAGGTGAGTCTAGTCAATCGTTGAAAATTGTGGCCAATTACATTCCTGACTTTGGCACCTTCTTACTGACCATTGGGTAACCTACTTATTCAGAATCACTAGCACAAGTATTGCCAACATCAGAGGAGTTGTTTTCCCCTTCTAGATCTTAGTTTCAAGATGATTGACAAGGCCAGTAAAGATCTGTTTAACCCATTTAAATATTTTGCAGCACTTGACATGGCTTCAAGCTCATGATAAGTGCGATAGAATAACTAAATTTCTCTATAGCTGTGGTGATGGAATTTCCTACTTAATTTCAACCTGAGTTATCAAGAATAAACACGAATTAAGTCGTCAGGAAACTATCCATCTGCAAAATTAATCCATCTAGTTCCATTTGAAAAAAAAATCATAAAACAAAAGCGCATGACTGAATTAGATTGAGACGGGACAAGATATTTTAGTCTTCTTTCGCCACTTATACTAGACAAATTAGTGGAAGGAATAAAATTGTAGCTTATCCTAGAAAAAAGATCAATTGTACTGTACTTGCGAAGCGTTCGTGTGAGCGTAATGCTCCAGCATTTCCTCATACGATTCGGTCAGTAAAGCAAAAAAGCGTCGGTTGACGGGTGGTCTGAGGCAGTTCGTTAATGCTGACAGTACTTCGAGCACAAGATTTCAAGCTGGTGCGTTATTTAATTTATCTTCAATTTTGATTTATTTTCAGTTTAATCATTTTAATACTATCGTGGCTGTCGATCCCACGATCGCTTACTCGTAGTTATAACAGCAGAAAAACGAGTTCAATGGGAGCGCCAGTTTCACTTCTAGCTCCTGCTGGAACTCTGGTCAATTGTATGACGTCAAAACACGATCGTGGCTGTCGATCCCACGATCTCTTACTCGTAGTTATAACAGCAGAAAAACGAGTTCAATGGGAGCGCCAGTTTCACTTCTAGCTCCTGCTGGAACTCTGGTCAATTGTATGACGTCAATTTTTTTCCGACGAAAAGACTTTTGGTTTATTGTAAGCATTTCTATGTCGATCTTAATTTCTCATGCGTTTGCTAGTACAATATCGAACTGCAGGGTCTGCAGTATCTCCAAGAAAAAATGACACGCTATTCAGCCACATTTGAATAGTGCATATAATTTTGGTATGGTATGAAAACTTCCGAACTGCAAACGGTCGACTGGATCAATTTTAGCAAAACGCGAAGGCATAGAGTCCGACCTAAAAAAAGAAGGAGCATTTTATCTCGTAGATCCTAAATATTGCATCTGAGTTCTCATGCTTTTGAAATTTTTCCAAATAACAGAATACTGCTGTACAGTACATGGAAATGCGAGCAACGGTTGTTAAAATCAACTAAACGAAGAAAATATACATTTTCAAAAATTTTAGCTTTCGGTGCTTCAACAACGATTGCTTGAATCTAGAGGGGGGATTTCCTAGAGATCTGAGGAAATCCAGAAAACTTCAGTTTGCATCTTTCCGATGTTCCCCATTCCAATTTCCAAATTTCTCCTGAAGAGCGAAATCGGTCATGCTTGCCCAACATTTTTCTTGGCCTCTTGGCCGTATTGTCGAGCTTCAAAAAGAATTCTGCACAGTATTTTGCAAATGATTCCTAAATTCGATGAAGGTCTACAAAATTTGCATTTTCATCCATCAGTCCGTTCTAATGTATGAGCTAAATGCAAGACATTTTCGTAAAACAAATTTTAAATTTCCTAGCACAGAAATACGATTCTGACACTTCCTGCCATCACGTACTTGCCCTCACTAGAGATTTAGGTCATTTTTAAAAGTTTATTCATCTCTTCTACCTCGAGTTAAAACACGTTTGCCTACCAAGGTAAAAATAAAGATGTTAAAGAGACCTTCGTGTTTGGACTTCGATTTCCAAAACTGATGATCATCTAAGCTGAAGGTTGAACATAAATTCAATTTGCGATTAAAAAGGAAAATTTCCGGTTTAACTTAAAATATGTTGAACATTTATGCTCCTGAATAGCGAGACAATGTATGCAGAAGCTTCTTTCTTAATTGCAAAGCTCATTCATTCTCATCACAGGTCAAATTCCTTATAACAAAAACGTTAAAAATATTTTTGTCAGTAAATAATCGCGTTTTTCAGGTCCCAGCAACAGGTCCATAGACACATGTTGAAGAATGGCGTTTAAAAAAAATTAACTTCAGCTAATTCATCATCTTAACTTTTTCCCTGCAGTGCTTATGAGAATGAACAAGCTACTTATTTTTTCTACACACTTATTTTTCTGGAGAAGCTTTGTTACTGTGCTTCTACTATGAAAAATGTATTACTGTACTCTGCAGGGAAAATTCGCTAATTTGTTCAAGTTCGTGGATTCTTTTCTTCAGAAAAATAACTCAGGTATGAAAGAATAAGACTTCATTAAAAACATTAATAAAAAATTAAATAAAAATTTTTCCGTTATCACCATTTTTGAGTCAGTCCTTCGCAACAAGATTTGACCTATACTCTCAAAACTTAAGGACCGTCTCTCGCGCGCCCTTGTTTTTTCATCACTCAATCGCTGCTCTGAATTCTAAGAAGAATTCATGAAATTCGACTATTACGTTTATTTAATTCATCGGGACCCTTGTTTTGCCCTCAAAAGCTCGGCAGTATATTTACAGTACTCTTCTATAGTAATCGCAAAAAAAATCTTTAAAAATTGACCGTAAAAGTGTTTCCAGGAAAAACGCTCAGGGGGTGGAAAACTCTGGGGCGTTACAAGGGTATGCATGAGTGCGCTCAATCAGCGCGAGAGTGACGAAGGGAAAGCGCAAGGAACGCTATATTCCATCTTAGGCAACGTTCGTAGCGCCTACAATAATCAGTTTCCACTATTAATCACGTTTGATTGCCGCATACACGCATAGCTGCCCACACGAAATCAGAGAGGTTCGCAGAGCGCGTTTTTTCGACACATAAGGCGAAGAGGAGAGCGGAAGGGCGGAGAGAGACGAGGAGACGCTGACCCGGAATATTCGCCGGCGAGGGAAAACAATGCGCGAGAGTATCGAGATGGATACGCTGTATACTCGCAATGAGAGGGGATGGATGACCATAGCAGGACGGCGAAGGAAGACTACAGGTGAGTTCACAGTCCAAGGCAGCTAGTTTTGAATCCCACACCCTGAAAAAATAACCGAGTTTCCCGTAAGAAAGAGAGCGTACGGATTCCGTCAACACGTTCGATGACTCATGCGAATCTACTGCGTACCGAAACGATGCTGCTGCGCGTGCGAGGAAACTGGCCTGTTCTTGTCTTTCATACACCTGAGTTTATTATTCAACCCTCTTGGCAATTCAATTGGCGGTGTCCAATAGGCTAATCGTTCCTATGTGCCCCGAAATACAGTATTTTCTAGGCTCCGAAAAAAATTTTCAAATTGTCACCGCTGTCCACAAACTTTAACTAAAAGGGCAAGGCATTCCTCAGTTGATTACCCTGACATATGGGCGATGGCGTCAGCCACTGTTCGGCTACTATAAATCCCTTCTGGCCCCTGTTGAATCCATTTTCCGTCTAGGGCCCTATCAAACCTATTGCCAGCAATTTTTGTGGGTCAGCGTGTTCTTACTTTCATTCGCATGAAAGCAAAAAGACAAATAAAAACAGGTACGAAGTTTCTAAAACTTCTGCCCTTTAATATTTTTGAATTTTTCGGAGCAAACGAAACAAATTGATACCTAACAAATAGGATTTATCAATACAGTATTTGAAGGACGGGTGAATTCAGGTTGCAATTCCCAGAGGAAAATCCACTGGGATGAACTGGGGTTTCGGGTCTTAGTGTTCGGTATCTCATTTTACTGAAATTTATTTCCTGTTATTTCCGCAGAGCATCTGCGGAACCCTCGGATGTTGCATACCCTTTGCAACATACCCTTTTCAAGGGTTCTCGGCGATCACTCCGCAATAGGGAAAATTTGAATGATATTCAACTAATTGAACCAAAAAATAGCCAGCGAGGAAGTGAAGCCCCAAGATGCAGACGTAGCAAATTTTCAAACCACATGTGGGTATTTCTGCACGTTTTATCACATTTTCCCTTAGATTTTAATGGAAACATTTTAAATCCCTTTTCCTGTTTGGAAAAACGATTGAAAATGCCTTCAGATTAGAATAAAGAGTTTTTATTCATTCTGAAACGCAGAAAAACTGCACAGTTGAAAACCACGCGGAATCTAGCCGTTTAGCATGAAAAGGAACCCTACAGGCAAAATGCGAGATTGCACCTATTCCTTACTATTTAAAGTTGATGGAAAATACACTCGAAAGATTAATAAAAGATTTGCCAGCTTTGGAAAATTGATTTGAGTAACGTTTATAAAGATTCATTTTATATTCATGTCGATGGTCGATGGTATAATACCTAAATTTGTTCGAGATGTGAACATTTGAGGATGCCATTTTTTATTTTTCTGGAACTTTTGGCAGTTACAATATCTTGTGACGTTCTGCACATGTCAGAGCAAATTATTATTGTTGTTTTTAAATTTGACGTGTCCATAAGCTGACTTGTCTGTATGTTGGACATCCATTCGTCAGCTAGGGCTTTACTGAACAGTAGTATATACATTATCTCCATAACTCGAAATAGAAGCCCTGTAAGCATGAATTTTCGATTTTTGAATAAAATTATTTTAAAACATTCAAGAAGAAAGGCCACGCTCAAGGTGCTCCACTGAATAAATTGACCGAAAACCGAGCTACTGTATATGAAGCGAACAAGTTCGATAAACTTCGCTTCAGATCGAATTCCTCGAAGTTTTAATGGGAAAAAACTTCGTATGTTTCGATGAATGAATCCGGATTCATGGCATTAAAAGTGCGGAAGAGAAATGTACATAAGCAAATGAACCTGTCAGCTCAAGCATTATAGGATTTTTCGCCGCTTGGATTTGCATGTCATCTAGGATTTGTTTCTAAAATATTGTACTACGTTGGCACCGGAAAAGCTGATGAAGCAGTACCCGGATACCTTCATGTGGTAAAAAAAAAATTGCATTATTTTCTAAGCATGCTTACAGAAAGTCCATCTCAGTCGCGTCAGAAGGATTTTTGTCCAGATTTTGCCTGCACTGTACGCAGAAAAAGCTTCAAATGCAGCGTCAAAGAAACGCAAACCTGGCATCAACAATAATTCTGGGTTGCATTATGGTCCTACAGACCAGTTGTTACTCTTTCACCGATCAAGGTTTCAGAACTGATTGCTGGCAAGGAAATTTTCGAACCCACCTGTATCACGCAAAGCCTCTGTTTCCAGCGACACAACGCCTTCGAAATGATTGCTCGATAAGCTTTTGTTGTGAAAGCCAACTATTCTGCCTTCAAGCGAACAACGACAATCTCGTTTTTCAGCATTGACGCGTGAGCATTCGCGTTCATTCTCTACATTAAATTACGTTTCGTCGGAATATATAGAAAAGATGCTGAATGAATGGTCTGCTTTTCACTGATGCACAAAGGATGCTCCTGTGTATCAAAAATTAAAAGCCCCGTGCCTCTAAAACGTCGAAAAACTTCTGAAGCAGAATGCGCAATCTTCTATTCAATCGATTGATAAATATACTTTATTTGCTTCAGCGTTCACAAGGTTCAAAACATTTTTTATCAGAGAAATACACAACACCCGACAGTTAGTAAACGCAAGTTGAAGCACAAGGTATTCAGTCTGTTCCGAGATACATATCAATTGATTGAACAATTTAGAAAGAATCTTTGAAGATAAATCGTATTGGGAAAAAACTTTTCCCTGGCCCTCCAAGATTTGAGAGAGTGCATTTCCTATAGCAGAGTTTTACAATCTATTTGTAATCGTACCATTTTAAAAGTATTTCAACAATTGCTAACAATTCGGGGGGGAATACAGTACCATAAGTGGTTTTCGTTTTAGAGTTTTTTATATCGGTTTACCTCTGGCATTGATGAAGAATACCTGTCTGTGTGCCACAGAAAAACAAAACAAAACAAACACAGCTTACCACCTGCGACGAGTCGGTGCTCCACCATGGGTGAGCTAACAGTACCATTGGTCAAACAGCTTGGTTCTAGCGGCCTTGATGAGAAAAAACAAATGACTCTGAGAGTCTGCCATATCACGAAAACTTGCCACCAACCTTTTTGACCTGTGGTATGCATATTACAAGTGGTGTACCCAGGAGGTGGTACGCAAACAATGTCGTGTCTGGAAAGGGGCACAATCCTTGGAAAGCTTGAAAAGCCTTGGCATGAAGTCCCGATGTAAAGGCACGTTAATTTCATAATTTTCAAAATTTAATTATATCTATCAGGGGGATCAATAGCCCTTTGTTTTTCCGTGTGCTTGGTCAATTGAAGGAAGAAAACGTGGCGTGATACTGCGTTGTAGCGAGGATCTTTGCGCATTTACCGAGTCAAGACTGTTCCTTTATTTATTTTGATTTACTTTAAAAGTCAGTCGAGCATTACCACGGTTGGAGATGGAAAGAAAAAAAAACCGCGATGCCTCGAGTCTATCGAAAAACATGAACTTTCTTCTTTCACTTTCCCGTTCGCTGAATTCATCGTGCATCGGTTCGGATGCATCGGTATCCCAGTTGATTTATGATGACCTCGTTTCTCTTATTCCATTATGCACGCGGAGACAACCTTGTTGATTGTTTATACTCCCGCTCGGAGGTTCTCGATACTTCGAAGGAGCAGCATTTACGCATACCTTGAAACGTTTCGTAAAACTGACCAGGTGTTCAAGTAGGCGTTCATTTACACTGTATAAATGAAACTCAAGTGAAGTTATACAGCGCGCGGAGCAACTCACATGTCCGAGCGAATCGATGAATTTTATTCATCTTAGGTGCATCTGGCCTACTATTTTTGTTCAGTTCCTTGTACAGTATTAAGGAGGAAAATTAAATTGCATATTATTCCGTCGTATGAGATGAGATGAGATATACTGCTTGATCAAACATCACTTCTTATTATTGATATTTTGTTTTTGTGATCAGGGAAGGGAAGAAAGTGAATGTACAGTAGAAATCTGCTATAACGAATCTCGTTATAACGAATTATTTGTTATAACAAATATTTTCTTGGTCCTGGCAGCCCATAGGCATAATGTTATACAAATTTCTTCATAACGAAGGAATATGAGGCTGTAATCTCATTATAACAAAATTTTGCCATGATTCTTTGCACAGCCCATACAGAAATTACTCAAGAAATGGCAGAAATTATTAAAGAAATTAAAATATGCAGCATTACAACTTCATAAAAAAATCTGTTTGCAAAGAAAACTTGCTATCCAAAAAATACACAACAGGACATATTTTTTGAAATTCTTTAGCTCATCCATTTTAGAATATGTCTTTTTCAAATAAAAAGTATGTTAAAAGAATGTTCCTCTATTTTAGAAAGAGCCATGAGTGGATACGTTGATTGAGAAGGAAATGGAGCATGTTTACCATATGTAATTTTGTTTTAATTTTTCATGACCAGCAATACTCCAGTACAAATGTTTGTTTATTTAGAGGAGAGTACTTTTTATACAGTATTAATGGATTTCTCTTCATCTCATCAGAAGGAATCACTAATTATGCTAGGTCTTGAATTCTGTGTTTTAGAAGCATTTCAAAGTATGTATTCCCCATTTCCAATAAAATTGCAGTCTGAAATTTGCTAAAAATCAATAATCTTAATACAGAAAATTTTTTTTTATCATGATTTTTTTCAGGTCCCCAGGAGTTTTTTGTAACGAGATTTTACTGTATTTATATCAGTTGTATGGTTGCACTTTTTGGGATGTACAGTATCGTCTTGTCTTTTAATATCCATGTGCAGCTTGTTTCTCTGTTTTCCATTCTTATGATGCAAAGAATGTGTTTGGATGAATGTGGGTGGGGAGGGGAGGGGGTTTCGATGTGGGAACATCGGTTGAGCCTTGAAAAAGCGGAAAATAAAACCGCTGTTCAATTCAATTCAAATTCACTTTTATTCTTGCTGCCTCCGTGAAGCTTTGGATTTATTTTGTGAATGAATGGATGCAAAATCGTTCCATTGTGTACGAGAAATGATTGTCTCGGCCATCGGGTTCTTCATCAATTTTACTGCGAATCGTAAAATCAAGTATTTAATATTTCGGTACTTGCTTTCGAAAATTCTCAGCTTAAGAGCAATCTGCTCTGATATCGATCAGATTGTTCAATTACAAGTTATTACATCTGCTATCCGCATGAGAGTAATCAGAATAAACGCGTTGAAAGCACAAAAAATTCAATAAAAAATCTTGATTCAGTACTGATTTTTTATGACTTTCCTATATTGCCAATTCCGAAGGCAAAATTTATCGAAGAAAAACTGTTGCCGTTTTCTTCTCCGGAGGACCCACGCCATCATAAATCAAATTAGTTTGGTACTGGTGAACAAAGCAATCCCGGCAAACAAAGCAAAAAATTGCTTGCCGCGATCTTTTTTTTAGGTCTGCGAATCAGTCGACTAAAAACAAGCTCTCCAAGCAAGAGTCGCAATTTGCTCCGTTTTACTCAACTTCCCAAGTACTCCACGGCTGCTTCAGAAGAATAAAACTACGGTATTTGAAAATAAATTTGATGCGAAGAACTCGGACTCGAAGAAAAGAGAAGAGCGTTCAAGTCTAAATATGAGAATGAAAGTAAGTACAGTATAGGCCAAAAGCATATGCTGTGTTCTGGAGACCAATAAATAATTTTCAGGACTAGGGGAACGGAGCTCATCAGCAGAAAACTTCCGCAAGAATAGGTGGTCCCCGATAAAAATTATTTTAGATATGTCCATCTGAGGAAACTGGATGAAAAACTTCGTAAGAGGTTCAGAACCTGTGCTTCGTGGAGCCCTTTCATTGTTCATAATTTCCAGGGGATCCGCGGCCGACGAAATAAAAAACTGTAGTTGGAGGAATCAGATTACAAGAGCTATTATAACCATAACTGAAGTAGAATACATTTAATGTGTTGAACTTGTAAAGCATATGGTCCACCAAACGGGCTCCATCATAAAAAATCGATTTCAAAATGGCTTAACAATTCATTTTAGAAACGGTTCCAAGTGTTTTTTAAATTTTGTTTTGTTTAATGATTATAACTGTTCAAATTCATTCCGCGATCTCCTCGCCATTGGTTCGACTTTGAAATCTCAATATACTGTGTCCCAATATACATTAGGATTGATCGTTACATTCGATCCGCTAAACACGGCCTTCGGTCGGCTTCCTCAAAGAACTCCGGAATTCCCGGGAGAATTTTTATGAGGGGACGCGAGAGAGAAATGCGTTCTTACAGTTTCCAGTTCCGAAACAAAGCGGGATATCAAGAAGTAGCATGTCACCAAGTTCGAGGGCAAAGCAGGATCACGGAAATCGCGAATGAGTAGCTATCATATAGCTGTCCGTTCGAGAACAATGAGAAGAACCGTATCAAGCAACAATCATTTACTGGCTACGGCTTTTCAGTTGGGCGTACATGTACCACGTAACTGGTGGTAAGTGGAGTAATTTCCAGTTGCTTCGTAGAACTGTCTGAGAAAAACAAATCGCAGGCACCGAATCTGATTGGGCACAAGCTACGTTAACAGAAAAAGGGGGTTGGGGGAACGCAAGCATATTTCTGAATTACTGTAGTAGGTAATGTACTGTATATGAAGTACCACCTTTACTTGAGAAATACGCACAACGTTATTTCAAATATTTTGAATAAAAAATGGGTACGCGTCATACGTGGGTGAAACGTTTCAGTTCAAAATTTTGTCGCGCAATCTCAACTGTTTGAGAGATAGTATTTTTTAAACCACATCACCCTCAATTAAAAGAAGGAATAGCAGAAAAATGGAAATGGTTTACTTCAACCGAAATTGACACACTCGTTTTTGTCATTTATCTGATCATTGAAAATTTTGCCATAAAATCTAGGGTGCGCATCGTGGGGGGCAAAGGTTTTTCCCAAACTTCGGAGCATGCCTTTTTTGAGAGAGGATATTCCTTTCATAAATGAATAATTCGCCTAGTAAAAATCAACCCTAAATTTATTACTGTATATCACAACTAGTGCTATGTGCCCTCACTTTCTGCCACAAATTTCGCCAGGAAAATCGTTCACCGTCGTGTGCACACCTTATGTACAATAGCCACAATTTATCAATGACTATCCATGACCATTTTTGGCACTAAGTGAGAGTGGTACTAAATGTATGATGCCAGTCCTTGACTTCAGTATGCTTTGAACTTTGTCAAAGTGAAAATTTCCCTTTTGTTCTGAAGCCCTGCTGCAAGGAAAAGTCAAGAAAAGAACATGCTAAAATATACCCTTCTTTCCTCTTTTTTCTCGTTCTTTGGAGAATTCCAAAGTTAAATTAGTCTCAGCCAAACTTTGATGCGAAACACATTTGTTACGAGAGTCACTCTCTTACCCCACTACAAAAATGTTGCACTGGTGGTAACTTGCAATTTGACCTCCCAAAATTTGACAGTTGAATTTGCAAGGAGGTTGACTTGCAATTTAACCCTCTCCACGCAATTCGACCTGCTTTTTCCATTTTTTAAAATTATAGTTTGAATTTGACGGAGTGTCTCGCAATTCAACCAATTGGCGATTCAACCCTAGTTTGGCAACGGATTAGGGTCAAATCTCAAGGTACAACCTGTACGAGTATTTTTTTTTCGAACCAGAACAATTGCACCTGCTTCTTTGCAAGAAGATTCTCATGCATCACCTGAGAGGTACCATTTGAGTGCTGAAAATCCTGCTGAAATAAATGTCGCCTTTCTCTCGCCATTGTTCGGTTGGAGATTCAAGGAGGTGGAAAAAGCCCGGGGACTCGAAAAAAAGGATATAAAACTGCGATAATCAACGGATACAACTCACCTCCTCTTTCCATGGCAGTCAGGGTAAGCGAGTTGTAACTGTCTGCAGATTGGCCCACGGCTTCTCGCAACACCCGTAGGATGTGCTGCTTGTCGTCGGCGTCCGACACGCCGCGGAATGAGTCGGCCGCGGACGCGAAAGTGACGACGACGGATTCTTTGTCACCGAAATGTCGGAATGACCTCGACGTGGTCGCCGTCAGGATTCCTGTCGCGGTTTGTTTTTCGTAGAACATGTTTTCGGCGCGTCACCCGCAACAACGCAGGATGAGAGCTCACACGCACACGCCCTGGATTTCTCGCGACGAACATGAATCATTGCATTTTTGAGAACGTTAGCTTATCTTACTCAGAGTGAAAACAGTAACTATTTATAAATATGCAGCATATATTTCCCCCGCGCATCACGAATTCAATCTTCTCACACCGCATCTGAATCAAAGCTCTCGGTGAGAAAACATAGCACGAATTTCATTATACCTACGTAGTTCTTTCGGAAGGTCTGGGTATGACGAAACAAGGCATTTTTGTTTCTAGGATCGACACCATTTCGCCTCAGCTTTAAAAGAACTGAAACATTCCCCAATTATTGCAGGTGTATAGGTCGCAAACTGGAAAGATATTCCACAAGGAAACAGTGGAAACTAGGGCGATTTCGGAGAGAAATGAGGCCTAGGCAATCACGTAGATGGCGGCAGTAAAGCACAACACTGTACAGTCTCTCATTCAATACTTGAATTTCCATATTTACTTGATGGCACCATGTGAGCGAGTATAGGCCGCAGCCGACGCATTTTTATTAAGATCGATAATTTAAAGGAAACACCGTCAGGAAAAAAATAAATTCTTGCTAAATAAAGGTAAAACAAAAATCCATTTTTTTCCAGCTTTAAAAAACAGAATTTTATTCCATCAACTATTTTCTGAAAGCTTCTGGTAGCTCGAGAAAAATATGTTGTTGTGAAGTAGCATTAAGTAGGGGACAAATAAAGGGGTTTTGCGTCTGTTAATTCTGAGTCACTGTAAATATGTCGAACATGTACCGTCTTATTCGAGCCAGGCCAGTATAAGCACTAATATTTCAGAGAATCGCTATTTTAGCACATTATTAATGGAGTGTGCCGGTCTACATCATTCGAGTAAAAGCACTAGATTAATATCGCATTCGTAAGTAATGGGTGCATCTTGTGTTAGAAAAATTTCTAGCAACTTAAAAATCGAAGAAAGCGCGCTCTCCATTTTAAAATTCAATAAATTGATCATAAAGGCAGCTTGGAAAATCGAAGATGTCTGTATAACTGGTTTCGTTTTACTCTTCGAGATCTACATACGAATACTGTTGATTTTAGAACACCAACAGCAGAAAAAAAACATGCTTTTGCATGTTGATTTTAAATCACACCAGCCAGAAAAATGCTGTCATTAATAATATAAATGCCCCATATCTCATCGAAGGGTTGATGAAAACATGTATCCACGGAATCCTCACGAGTTCAAAGCACCGATAGTTTTACATTTCCATTAAAAAAATATTTTCACGGACCAGCGGAAACGGAAATCTTACCGTCCGAGTTCAATTATAATACGGGAATGATCACTCAGATGTGGTGGAATATGTTTCAACAATCCAGTTTTTAAGGAAAAAAATCAGTAGAAAAGCCCCTTGGCTCTCCGAAGTTATTTTTAAAGCGAAGTCGGCTTAAAGAGCATCGACGAAGCGTGAGAGGCGCCGGGCGGGAGCGTTTAGAACTCGTAGAGTGTCGAACCCTTTCAAGCGCTCAATTTTTTTTATTTTTTGCGTCCTCGTGAAATTTTTTTTAATGGGGCACGATTTTCGAGTCTTCACGCACGGAGTTTGCCACTGAATGACCCACGCCGGGGACCAAGTAGTCCGGAATCGGGAAACACGCTGAGGATCGTTCGGATAAGCTGCCGGGGCTGTGCGGCGTGTTTCGCGTGCGTCGCGAAGACGAATGAAGGGAGACGGCGGCGGTGAGAAAGCGAGCAAAGACGCGGGCAACGAAGTGACGATTCACGCGTGGGTGTGCTTGAAGCCATATGTTGCCTCTCGGGCGCGTACGAGCCCGTCATATCCAGCATCTCCGCCAGAAAAAAAAAAAAAGAACCCCGGACCCGTGAACCACCTGGATGGTTTTCTATAGGTGGTACGCCTATGACCCAACATGACTACCAATCTATAAATTGCCAACCCTCGATTCGTGTGCCCTGAATGCCACCTGAAGAAATGTTTGTTATATTAGATTGATAACTTGTATAACAAGTCCTAGAATTAGTGCCAAGAATTAGCTATGGATAAATGGTGCGGTCTAGCATAGGTTGCCCTGATTGATCGAACTGTAGTTTCCACTTTTTAAATTGCCAATGTTCAATTGAAATTTTTCTCATTTCCCGAAACAGAGAAAATATGCAAGAACCCAGATACGGCTTGTGAAGATAATTTTCAGGCAGTTTTTCAACTTTTTCCGTGTTAAGAATAAATTTAGTCAATTTTCCAGCAACAATGGATAGATTAATTTCGTTGAGCACTTTGCCACATATGGGCAAATGACAGCATTTTTTCTGGTGGAATAATGAGGGGATTCCAGATGGGCCTATGTTCGCATGAAAACTGATGGGTCGTGGAACAAAACTGATGGAGTTGCTTCAAAATGTTTTTTTTTTTCAATTGAACAATTCAATTCCGGCAATCTATTCATTGGCAAAACGGGACTGCCTCAGATCGCGGTGTGGCCCATATTCCTTCTATAATGCCCTCGCGCCGTATAGCCGTGTAAACACAGTAAAAGAAGGCGATTTCCCTGCTGGTGAGGGCGACGTGTTTTAAACGGCGCGGCGTTTTTGTCGAAAAACAAAGTGATGGACAGATCGTCGTGGCCTCTTGGCCCTTGAATCCTACGACGGCAGGGCATCGATTGCATTGCCTTTCGTGTCTGACCATCACGCGACGAGCCGGGAAAAATAAGTCGCCTGGAAGAGCGATGTCGAGAACCAGGGCTATGATTACTCGCTCATTTCCCAGGCACCGGATGAAGGGGCACCAATGGGGGGCTAACATGTGCTGCGCCGCGGAGAATAACCGTGTGTTCCACATCTGGAATTAAGGTTGGATGTGTAACTGCTGCGCGGTCTGAGTCGAAACCCCTGTGTAAACCGGCGGGCTCACGTCGACGCACTGCGAGGCGTTTCTATTTTAAGGCGAGAACTTCGCGAAATGAAGCAAAGTAAAATAAAAGACACTCCAGTCCTGATGCTTTTCGAAGTTTCACTTGGAAACTCGCGGGCCTGCGTAACGGCTTTATTTTCTTGCGCGGGCACGTGGAAAACGTTTTTCAGGCCCATCGGGTACGTGCTCACTGAAACATCGAGCACTCGTTGTCCGAGTTTCTGCGTAGCACAGCAAGAATTTTCTCTCTATACGGAAAAGACATGCTGTACTTTAAAGAAGATACCTTATGCATGTATAACGAACATTTTCCAAGATGAGAATGAAGGATGTAGGAATTCGGACGACTTGATGCCATTAACAATTTCATACTGATTTTCCAAAAGTTGGGCAAGCGTATGCACAGAAAATGTCTGAGTTGTTGGAAAAATGCGGATTTTGTCAGGTTGACCCACAAGCAAAATCAGATTTGACATCAATCGGATTGGTCAGAGCAGGTTATTCGATTTATCCAACTGTCGTACTTAGTTCAAGAAATATCATTTCATTGAAATAAGGCGCATTTTACAGGAACAGAATATAAAGTATAGATTTTAGCACTTAGGCCAGCGAAAAAAAAAACAAGCAATCCTGAAAACTATCTACCGAATTCCAATTTCGTTATGTCGATTGGAAAGGAGGCAGCAATTGCATTTTGATTTTCTACAAGTAATTAAGGCAATAAGATAAAAAATATTAAAGAATGTCCCTGCTTTTGACAGAAGCAGATTGATTTCTGGTATCGTAGCTTTTGGGGTACAGTTAGGACTGTACATCAGTTCCTTTGTGAGCTTGCGAAAATTCTCTTCATTGTATTCCCGATTGATCAATTCGAAGTTTTATGGATATTCGGAATTTCTACGGGTGAAGCATTGAGTACCTATGTATTTGTTCGAAATGTCAAGTTTACGTATTGATTGTTGGGCGATATTAGCAACCTTATTTTAAAATATCATTTCTTTTTTTTTTGCTTTCTCTCGAGAGCTGCTTGATCTGGAAAACCTCAGTCTGTAGCGGAAGTACGTTAAGCCACGTTAAGTACCAGCCAACGATCGAGATGTCCTTGGGCTTATTCTTAACTCCATCAGCTGAAGTTGACGCGTGGAAGAATCATCATAGAGACTTCAAACCTCAGTCTGTAGCGGAAGTACGTTAAGCCACGTTAAGTACCAGCCAACGATCGAGATGTCCTTGGGCTTATTCTTAACTCCATCAGCTGAAGTTGACGCGTGGAAGAATCATCATAGAGACTTCATCTAAGCATGGGGTTTAAGATTTTTTTTTTAAACCACTTCCATGATGTGGCACTGTTCGCGTACCAACTGGTGGGTAGCTTCAATTCCAAAGCGGACGCATTAGTCATATAGCATTTTTTTTATATTTCAAAATTTCCATGAAAATTCTACCTTCCCATTCAGCTTTCAGCGCTCAGGTTTTCTGACGCACTTCCCAAAGTCAATTATTTTCAAAGCTTCGATTTTTGCCTTCGTCCTATGGACAACTTGATGAAAAAAATTTCTTCGTATTCCATCCGCCGGTTGTAAGATTGTAAAATTGCTGCGAATGTGTTAGAAAAATAACACATATGATTCCCTCATTTCACCGATTGAAAAGCCCTGATCTGGACTATTTTCTGTATTTTAAAATGTTCAATACATGCAAGTGCTTCAGTGTTACCATGTGAATACAGCTTGAAGAGGGCATGGTAGTTTAGGTCAGTTTAACTTTTTCAAAAACAGCTTTACGCCTCGAATTCAACTTCGAATAATTTGGCTCTCATCAGTGCCCTAGCTTCCCAGCTTTTCCGTCTACAAGACCTATCACTCAATATCCATTCACTTCTGCCGCCAAAGTCTATATATTTATCAACTCGTGCGCATTGGTTTTATATTTAGAAAAGCTCACGTACCACGCACACTGGGTACAGTCTCGGCCTCCCGTCGGAAAGCTCGGATCGAACTACAAGTCGCTGTT
>CAJPEX010000993.1:0-71670 GCA_905338405.1 Notodromas monacha
AACACGTACTATGAAAATTTTAAAAATTTGGCTTTGTTGGGTTGCGTTTTAAAAATTTGAAATATTGCAAGAAATGAGGGAATCTTTCAATATGCTGGTTTGACTGTATATTATATTTTCAAATACATATCCTGAGCCAAAAACACACTTGGCTATGCGATAAGTGAAGGTTTAAAAAGTTTCTGAGAATACAACTAAAACAAAGCATTGTACTGTATAAAAGTACTGAAACCCAGCGTCTCTCCATCAGTTCAGCTTCTCATTTCACATAAATGTGCTATGAATCCTAGGATTGAAGACAGCAAAGCATCCAAAATCAACTTGAATTATATACACCTGGTACCTCACAATTTTAATCCATTGCCAAACTAGGGTCAAATTGCAAAGTGGTCAAATTGGAAGACAATGTGAATTTTAAAAAATATCAATAAAAAATGCAAAAAGTGGCCAAATCAGGTCAAATTACTGAGGAAAGGGTCAAATTGCAAATCAACCTCCATGCAAATTCAATTGTCAAATTGCTGGAGGTTGAATTGAGAGGTACCACCTGTATATATTAATGTCTAGAATATCACCAATAACAATTTCCTGTTGATGATGAAGAACAGACTTTTCCCCCACTTTTCAGCATTCACAACACTCAACCAATGTTTCCCTTTTCCCATCATCCAAACCCCTCTCCCCTTCCCACCCACATTCATTCAAATATTTTGCATCATGTCAGGATGGAGAAAAGAAAAATAAGATAAACATAGGTATTTAAGAAGAAAGAAAATACATCACAGAACATACAATTGCACAATTGTAATGAATGCATATACTCCTGCTGGAATGCTTGGCATAAGAAAAGAAGGTGCTCAGGCAATGCATTAACCAATGTATTTACACTGCAGTAACTACATCACTTGGACACTCTTTATAATTAGGTACTTTTTTATTTAAAAATATCTCAAGGTTCAATCAAGATTTCCACAGCCAAACCCCCTTCCCACTCAACCCAAATCCACTCAATGACATTTAATCACTTCAGAGCAGGAAAGAGAGCACAAATTGATAACAAAAATAAAAGAAAATACAATCCATGATATACAGCTGGACTTCTGACGTGTATGCATACACGCGCGCATTCATTCCCTGACATTGGAAGCAAAATATATGTAAAAATGAATTTAAAGCACNCATGTATGCATACACGCGCGCATTCATTCCCTGACATTGGAAGCAAAATATATGTAAAAATGAATTTAAAGCACAAGGTCTTCAGCTTGTTTCTGTATGAGGTTTAGTTGAATGAACAAATTAGAGAGAATCATTGATGAGAAATCATATAAGGCCAACAGTTTATCTTGATCCTTCAAGATTTCAGAAAGGGTTTCTTCATTGAATTCCTCACTTGATTGAACCTTGTGAACGCTGAAAAGCATCAAATAAAGTGTTCTGTTCATTCATTCATTCAAAATATCTCACAATTCTTCTTCTTTCCTCCAATTAAAATTACTCCAATTAAAACCTTGTGCTTTAAATAAACTTTTTCTGCTGCTTTGTCTTCAATATTGGGGGATGGGTGGGTGTATGCATACATGTTGGATGTCCAGTTTTATTTTGTGGAGTGTGTTCTCTATAGTTTTTGTCATTGGTTTGTGCTTTGTTTCATGCTTTGAAGTGATTGAATGTCTTTGGGGGAGTTATGTGAAGAATTTTTGTTATGATTTTATCTCTCATTCATGTTTGAATAAGAATCAGTCACAATTTGAATGGCAAATTTGAGACTTTTCCTTACTTCATTAGGGATTTCTCTATCAGAAAAATATCCCCCTTGTGAACACTGAAAAGCGGCAAATAAAGTGTTCTGTTTGTTCATTCATTCATTCCATTAAACAACTTTTTTCCACAACTCAATTCAGGTTTTGATTTGTGCCTGGACGCTTAATTATTTTATGATCAATCAAAAGATTTCTTTTTGGGAAGACTATACTTGAAGAATGGCTATAGGAAGAATGGAAGGAATGAATGAAAGATGAAGGAGAATAAGACACGTGGGTTTCGGCCATGGCAACGTCTATTCCAAGTGGGGGTGGCAGCAGCAGAAGGAGGGAGGCAGGTGTCGAATGCCGTGGGATCATCGCGGGGGTTTATTTTCGGATCCCCTGCGTCTCATCGACTGCGGGGGATCCGTGTGTTGCAAGAATACGCACCAACGGGACGGGACGCGGGGATCCCCTTTGTGGTGCCTTCTTCTTCTTCTTTTTATTTTCATTTCGTTTCTCCTTCCTTCTTTTTGTTCTTAATTTCATTGTTTCCACTCGCATGTGCCTTCACTTTATTCTCGTGAAGCTGAGGGGAGAAAAGCACGAAGACTGGATGAATGATTCCAGCCAGCACCAGTTCTGGAAAATTCGATTTAAATTTATCCGTTTTGTATTCTCTCGGTCTATCCTGTCATTTTCTTTCGGGAACTGGTTTCAAAATGTCATACTGTATTCTCCTCTGGTCGCTCGGAGAAAAAAAAAGAAGAAATAGATTATCGAAGTTCCTAATTGTCGAAGTCAATTCCGAACAGGCGGATAATATATTTGAAAAATAGACGAGAAGTATTCTTCCATCAGAAAGGGGTTTTACAAAAATTCTCGTCATCATGGCGGAGCTTGAATGTGGAAGAATTGAAAGGGATTCACCATTCTTTAGCGTAGAATTTCAAAGGAAGAAATAATTCTGGCGAAAAAATTGAAGAAAAATGGAAAATCAATGGAAGTATAAATTCAGCCAGAAGACGATGAAAATTCTTAATTTGCAGATGCGCATAAATCCTGAGATACCGACGGGCTCCAGTTGGTGATTATTTTGTATTTAAATTGTTGGCAATTTATTTTTTATATGATTTACGAGGGATTGTACTTTGTGGCTCTCCCGATGAAATTGATGATGATTCTGATAGATTCGACATTTTTGGCGTTCATCTTAATTTATGAATATGATCTTCTATATAGACTTTAAAAAAAGTTTCAAATGCCTGACTACCCGATTATAACTGATCAATCGTGATACTTTTCAGAGCTGAATTTTTTGAAATTATGTTCTTTGCCTCGCCTTTTAGAATAAAATGTCTTTTAGCTGTTCAAAATTAAGTACCACACACCCCTTGGTTTATTTTCAGCATCTAACCATGTCCAAATCCTGGCATAGAGTGAGAATGACACTGAACAGAACTTGTTATATTTACGGCATCAATGCAATCGAATTAAATTCATTCAGGTGAAATCCGAGGCAAAAAAATGACACTGAATCAGGTATGAACAATACAGTACAGTACAGTCCACTATTTTGCTGTGCATAATATACTTTTTTATTTTCATGCGTTTGTCTTCGGATTACCGCATATAATCACAAATTTACAATCCAGTTTGGAACTATTTTGGGGAATTCCTCGGCCCTAAATTTTTTCCTTCCGGTATTCCGGATGCGGATTCCTTTCCGTCAATTTTTTTTTTTTCAAATCCTGCGGGTTTGCGTCATACCTGCTTTGCATCATATCATATCTTTGACCCGCCGATCGAGAGATGAATGCTTATGCATTGCATGAATTCCTTCTTCTTCGCTGCCACAAAATTCCTTCTATTCTCTCTCTCTCTGTCTCTGTCTTTGTGTCTCTCCATCTCTCTTCCTCACTCTCTTAGCTTTTCTGCCAAGATCTCATTGTTTTGTTTCTATTGCGAAAAGGGTATAATACTGTAATAAGGGTATTAAGGAAAAAATAAATATTTTAGAATGTTTTTTTAATGATATAAATATGAAAAATAATCAGAAAGATTGCAGTTGTTTGACTTTATCCTGCCCCAGTAACATGAAGCTATAACAGCCATGTAATCAAATTTTAGTCAACACATCACTTAACTAATTTGGGGTATGAACATCTGTAGAAAGGACTATTATGCACGCGCAATTTGAATTTCTTTGTTCACAGTTTTTCAAATGTTGAAAAAACATCTTAAAAGGCCACAATAGGAAGAACTTAAATATACATGGTGGACAAAAAAAAGTGAACTGCTTTCTTACTTAAAGCAGCTTAGTTTTGAAGTGAGCAGTAAAAAAACACCAGATGGAATCTTTTTCAATTCCCTTTCAAATAGTACATAGTTTTATGTCTCAAGTGTCATGGCGTGGTCATCTGAGAAATTTGACTGTGCCTTCCATCATTGGGAATTTTTCATAGGAAAATAATGTATTCCTCAAAAACTTTTGTTGTACTTGAATTGGAGAGTTTGTTGCAACACATTTTTTATAACATGTTACCCATACAATATCTGCCGGGACTTGGAAAAAAAGTTTGTTGTACTGAAACATTTGTTGTGATGGTATTTGCTGTAACAAGATCCTGCTGTATTTATTTTACGTTCCCCTGCTATTGTCCTTTTTTGGATATTTTTCCTAACAGAAACGTTACGGTGTTCCTGAGTTGAGTTTGAGATCGAATTTGGTTGGCCAGGTGGGTTTTTAAACTGTTGGGCTTGAAATACAATGGCATATGATCACATGATTCATTCCTCTCTCTCTCTCTCTTTCTTCCTGGAAGTCTATTCATCTCATAAAATTTTAGCAGACTTCTCTTTGGCAGAACCTGGATCACTCTCAAAAAATTATCCCAACAGATGGGGGGTAAAAGGGGGGTTTTGATTGATTATCGATTGCTTTCAGTTATTTCACTTTCTTTGAATTCATTTTTTCTTCGGGTTCTGGGTTCGCATGCAAGCTGGAGCTCTTATTTTCTTGGCTTCTCTTCCCGCGTGTGCGAGGACCCCCCCCCCCCGAGAGATTTCTGTCTCCAGAGAAGTTAGGAACCCACCCGGGTATCGTGTGCATGGCCCGGGTTCCTTCGGGACCGCGAACCCGGGTTATGTTCCTCTCAGCTGAGCTCGAGACGATTTTCAGTCGGTCGGCGTCGTGCGGAGTTGAGTGAAAAAAAACAACATTTGCATGATGCAAAAATAAAGAGAAACCGGTCGATCCCTTTGTTTCTCTTTGCATCTTCTCCCAGTGACCGTGAATAGTATTTGCAAGGGAAAAAGTGACCTTAGACTCTAGAGAAAAAAAAAGAAAAGACGGAACAAGTTGGCGAACCAGTGCATATCCGGCGTTGTTGTTGTTTTTCCTTCGCAAAACTCATTATGTCCCTCCCGTTTTTGTGAATATTTTGCACGTTTTCCTCTCTGAAGGCTGCCCGATTATACATGAGGAATTTGAAAATGTTGTTGATGTGTTGAATTTTAAAAAGTCTGATACATTTCAGGTCGGAACTGAGAAAGAAAGTGTAAAACTGATTGAGTTCTTACCATCGGAAAATGGGGATTAGGAAAATAATTGCATACTTTCGAGGTTCTGTGCATGTACTTATATTTTTCCATTCTCTCAGCACTGAATTGAATTTGAAGAGACCTGATGAAAATTTGACTCAGAGAGGTTTCAAGTTAGGGAGCTTAGGAAACATAGTTCAGAAAATGCTTGCTATAAATTTGAAAAGAAATAATTGGGACCGACATTTTTGCTGTAATTTTATGTCGTGTGTTCAAAAGGAGTTCCTCATTCCTCCTGCATAAAAAAAGGTTAATATCTTCATGACTATTTTGTTGGCAAGGTATTTATTCAATTGGTATTATATAATGTTTCTTTTTTGTTCTTTATAATTCTCTGAGGCTTGGCATGTGTCCTAAGCAACATCTAGTCAACGTGCAGCACATGGCTCATGCCATGGGCAACATCTAGTTGACCCACAAGGATGATGTAATAAATCTTCTGGAGTGGGATTGATAACTGCTGTAGTGCTGTTTGAGTTCCAAAGCATTGTTGAACTGAATTTGTATTCTCCCCAGGATTCAAACATTGGTTGTTACTGCACCCTAACTAATTCTCTTCACTGCAAATACTGATCCGTATGTTGATACCAGGATCCCCAATCCTCAGAACCCATCTGAACCTTGCAGGAGAAAGTTACTACTTACCTAAGTCAATTCTCTTTACTGGCCCAAAATCAATAAACATCCCAACCGATCCCTAAATAATAATGCGGATCTGCGTCTGAGATCCCACTAAAAATCTGATGATGGGGGATCCTGGTATCTACATATGGGTCAGTATTTGCAGTGAAAAGAATTGAGTTAGGTAAGTAGTAACTTTCCCCAGGCTGATGGTGCCCTTGCCTGGGTGTTTTTTTTCCACCTCATATCCTTGATCCACTTCATATCTTTTGTTGAAGATCCTTTTTCCCACAACATTTCATACACACACACCACCAAAAAAGTATTATGACATGGTTTGACGCCTGCATGGTGGAACATTTTTAAATTACTTACTTCTGGTCTTTCAAAATTTTGTGAGCCAGCGTCTTTCTTACCGTTTGCTAAACGTGTGCAAATCGAGGCCTCCGTATTCTTTTTTTTCGCCGTTTTTCTTTCGCACATAATTTGCGGCTTAGTATATATCTCTGCCTGACTTGGAACAAATAGCGCGACGGGGAGGATTTGTGAGTGATGAACAAGTTTATTTTCACACGGGGTCCTTTCAGCGATGCTCTCCGGTGATGAACTTTCCAGCAGAAAAACCAGAAAATATAAGAGTGAAAGCTCGTTCGTATCGGAGACGAGCCGAAAAAAAAATGTGCACATTAAACGCGAAATTTATCGTTTTTTCTCTGCAAAAAAAAATGAGGACGACGTGAGCCGGAATGCGATTGAGAAATCTCAATGCTTGCCGTGCCACATATATTTGGCACTATAAGATCATGAGCCGATCACAATTTTGAGAAATTCTTTTGACGATGGGTATAACATTTTGGTTCAGCAGAAATCATTCAGCAAGTTACGACATTGGGCTATAAAATGGAAGTTTCAAATCGTTTTTCATAGCTATATTAAAAGGGTTCATGATTTTGTTCAATGCCTTGTGAAGTTTGCGTACAAATTGGCATTTGTATGCGGTAGTCGAGATATTTCTCGCATAATCCCTCCCCCAAAAATCGAGAACAATATTCTTCACTTCGAGGCTGTTTTCATTTTTGAGTTCCTATGAGCAGGTTTGTTCAATTAAAAGTTTTATTTATTTGCAAACGTTTATCTGATAAGAGAAGAAAGCTCTTTATAAATAAACAAAAATTGTGTTCTCGTCAGTTTTCGCCTGGATTCCGCAAATAATCTTCTTGCCAAAGAGTTGACTGAACTTCATGAAATTCTTTCAAATTAATCGGTGAAAAATGAGATATAAGTCTGAATTTTGTTTTCCGAAAAGGCATATAGTGTTTCTAATAGGATGACAATTTCTCATTTGAAAAATCCTTTGTAGTGATAAAACTTATCGATACAATAAGTTTTATCGGATGAATCCTTCCTGATGATGTTTTCTCTTTCATTGTTCTTTCAGACTCTCATGAATGTCCTTTTTGCTGGCCCAAAACCCGTGGTAAACCTGGAGATAGTCGGTGTAAACAATCGAGTCTTGGCTAAGAATTGGTTTAAAAGAGGGTTCAACCCCAGAAACCCCCTGGTTTTCCTTAGAAGAAGACAAAGAATTTAATTTTGAAATAAACTTGTCATCATACTGACTATTTATAGACACTTCATGTCTAAAACTATATTCGCCCTTACCAACACACTCATAATTTATTATGCAGACTATCTGGTTCAATTTTCCATTTTTAAAATGGAAAAAAGTTCAAAACTAAATTGAGCATCAACTTCTGTGCTGTATACGTATGGGAAAGTGTTTTAGTATGAAATTGTTTTAATATTAAATGTATAGAGATCCTTGCGAAATTGTTCCTTGCAAGAATTGCTGGAAAAATGTTTTGAACATGAATAGAATATTATTCATGAATGATAAATGGTTTTTCACCAATTTTAATCAGGCATTGTACGGCATTCCAAAATTTATCAAGGTCCCCTTTTTCAAACCTTGTGTCGCATGATTTCTGGACGGAATTTTTGCTGCAATTTTTTTTCCACTTGAGAAATTTTTTGTGCTTTTGTTGGATTTTTTTCAAATTACAGTCCCTATATTCGTAAAATTTTTAATTTGACTTGAAATATTCTTCCAACTAGGGGAATTCATGAACTGTTGAAGGGAATTTCAAAATGAATGCTCCAACAATACTTCCAACTGGTTTCAAAAAGGTTTGTTCAAAATTCTCCTGGTTAAAACTGCTGACATTTGTGCTAGGTTAAGTCTTGATAACTCAAACCTTCCTGAGTCAAACTTTTTCCTGATGCATGTCTACATCCCATTTATAGAAACAATAATGCATTATGGAAGCCTCTCTTACTCAAAGGGGTTTCCTCTCAAACCCCCATAACTCAAATGTTCAAATGCCCTTAGGCTATTATTTTATTGACATCAGAAAGAAGAAAGCAAGAAAAAATAAATTAGTTTATTTTGGAAGGAAAAGGGGAAAACTATTTGGGCAATCAAACCCTTCGTGGAGAATTTGAGATAAAAATATATTTAGGAATAAAACTCAAGAATTTGGTCAGGCTGCAACCAGCGTGTTTTCACCCTATTTTAAAGTTGGTATAATTCAGTTCTCTTTGGTTGATATTTGAGTTTTACGTGCAAGAGTTCAAATCAGAATGATGATAAACTGAGATGAAGGAATCAGGAAAACTATCCTTCAAGGATCTGTGAAAGTTTTTAGAAGATATCCTTTGAGTTCCTCTAAATTTAGCCATAATACAAAACCTTTGAGGTTCAAGAACAGGCATGAGAATACTGGAGTTATGCCCTGTTGTCACAAAGATGCATGACAAAGAAAAGTTTTTGGAGGATACCGATTCTTGTTCTTTACAATTAGGTGTGACAAATACACAAATTAGAGCTTTGCCATTTTGATTTGCAACACCCTTGCCATGCCCATCCAGGTTCAGCATCTTGTCAAATCATTTAAGAAGAAATTTAAGGCTCATGATATCACCATTTACAATTTCCCACAATTCTTCCATCTTTCCCACAAGGAAACTGCTATAGTTTATTTCTAACCAGGAACCTATCCCCAACTCGAATTTTTTTGCTGGTTGCTTGAAATTTGACTTGAAGAGGTTTGACTGTATATATAAAAATTGTTCCATCATATCAAATTCATTAGAGTTCTTCTGTTCATTAGAGTTCTTCTGTTCATTAGAGTTTGTTCTTTACAATTAGGCTTGACAAATTAGAGCTCTGCCATTTTAATTTGCAACATCCTTGCCATGCCCATCCAGGTTCAGCATCTTGTCAAATCATTTAAGAAGAAATTTAAGGCTCATGATATCACCATTTACAATTTCCTACAATTGTTCCATCTTTCCCAAAAGAAGACTGCTATAGTTTATTTCTAACCAGGAACCTATCCCCAACTCGAATTTGTTTGCTGGTTCCTTGAAATTTGACTTGAAGAGGTTTGACTGTATATATATAAATTGTTCCATAATATCAAATTTATTTTTTCCTTGGATATAAAACAGTCGCGTTTGGAATGACCAGGTGTCAGTCCTAAGTATGTCAGTATGTGGGTATGTGACGCGTATGTAATATATTCCTTGGCAGTCACGTCACCGACACTCGTGTCGTGTGACAAATAATCCACATATCCCGACTCGTCGCGCTCTCGCGCCTGTCGAAATTTCGATCCCTGGTCCTCATGTCAGACGACCCTGATTAATGATTACCCCTTCATGCATTTATATATTCGACAGTCTACCGACAGTGACGTCGACTGACGAGGTTGACGGAAATTTTAATATTCACCCTCTCTGATGACGAAAGCATGCTTTTATCAGGATTTCGTTTTTACTTCTCGAACTCGCCACACACCAGGGTTTTCCCTATTTATTTTGAGTACAGTGGAATATTATTACAAGAAGTCTTTGGGACAAGGAAAAGCATCTTTGTTCTGCCGAAAACGAGTTTTATTCAGACGCAAAAAAAAAATGTCGCAGTTTCGATTCATGTACAGCAGTACTTTCAATGGAAATTCGTATCAAATTTGTCTTACGAACAATAATTGAATATGAACACGAAATTATCTTTAATCGATTTTTTTATGATGAAAGAGTTTAAAAAACTGAAGCCATGAAAGGGATCTTACATCAATTTGCGGAAGAATTTTTGCATTGTACTTCAATGTGAGTATCTGGAAAAAAAAGGCCTCTTGTCCAGTTAAAGAAACTCACCTCTCACTTTTTCTAGAGTGAAACATTGAAATACTGATGCATTGCTGAAAAAATTTGGAAAATTAATCTCAGACTTTTTTCGAACCTGAAAGCAATTTTTTTTGAGTCCCTATTTTTGTAAGCAGGAAAGTGGAGGCCAACAACAAACAAGACCTTCAGAATAATCCTCAAGTACAAAGCTTTGTGTAATAAGTAATAATTATGGAGCAATAGTTTGAGATTATTTATGTGGCAAATAATGTACTTTCATCATATCTTTAGTGAGTCCCAGAACAGGTTAAGAATACCGCATTCTTAGTATGACTTTTGCATTCCGTGGTCTGCCTAGCAATGCACTGGAATTGGTGTACCATAGAACGTTGCAACAGTGTCTGGTGACCAGTCATTCACGTGTCCTGGTTTCCTTTCTATGTTTTCTGTTCATGCATAATCAGCAAATCTGGAATCTATAAAGGAGTGTCCAAACACTCTTTCAACGCTCATTGCTAGTTTGGACTGTATTGCAAGTATACAAATTAGATACGTATTCACTTATCTGAGAAGTAGACTTACTTGTTTTTACCCTGGGGCCATGAAGGCTAATACTTCTCAACTCAAAGTTGTTCCAACAAGAAATCATTGGACTGGAGTGAAGGGGTACTACACAAAGAAGACTTTTTACATGTAATCTTGTATTTCTTATTATATCCAACAGTTTGGGATAACAGTACAATTTTTCCAAATCCTGAATGCTAATTTTCAAAAATCAGTTGATACCGCTTCTTCTAAAATTGCAATATTTACTTACTATTTGGAAGACATTTGACAGCCTTGAATTTGCAACATTCAGATTTTTATTTTTTTTTTTTTTTCATAAGCTGGAATGATTTTTCATTCATTTAGTCAAACGCATTGGATTTTTCCCGAATCAAATGCTCTTTTAACCTTTGACACCAAGCGGAGAAAAGTAATTATGCAGTGGATTCAATTACGAATAAATTTTCTCTGATTACAAAAAGTAAAGGTATTTTTTCTTCCAATCAAGAGTCGAAAATTACCGCTGCTCTTATCGGAGTTCTCGATTTTGTTGGGCAAGATTTGCAAAAATATCAAGCTGAAGCAGCAACACGCAGACGTAAAAAGTTTTTTTCTTCAAAATGTCCTCGAATTATTGTAAATATTTTTTTTGGTGGTCTCTGGACTGGCAGCAGGGCTTTTACAGAGGCCCCAGTTTTTCAGCAGGAAATATTAATCTTCCCACCTAAGGGTTCTCGCGGGAATATTATAGCATCAGCAGCCAGGTGTGAAGATTTCTCCGAGGAGGTCGGTTCCCTATTCCTTCCTTCCTTCGTTCCTTTTGCTTTTCTGATTCCGAAAAATGCCTCTTTTTTCTATTTCGGCGTTTGAAACTCGTGGGAAATCTGCTCGGGACGAGGCGAGATTTTCGCGATGACGGGCTGCACTTGAAGCAGGTGCCCTAACGAGGCCCGCGCCGACTATTTTTTGCACTAATATTTCCGACGATTCATTCGGATTCTTGGCGTGTGATTTCTGCTGTGCGGAACAAGTGCTGGGGTTCTGAGGGATCCGAATCGAAAGTTTCAGAATGAATCGACGAGATGAAAAGGAAATTCGGAATCTTAATTTGATCTAATTGGAGAGGATACAGTATATAATGCAGTGAAATCTAGTTTCAACAAACTCCTGCTGGGGGCTTCAGAAAAAGTTTGTTATAACAAAGAATTTGTTATAACGAGATTTTCAAAATAATGGCCTGGAAAAACATTTGCTTTAAATTAAATCTGCATACATCCAAGGTCTCCCTTTTCTGGCTTTTCAGATGTTTTTTTTTCATTTTTGAGTAACTGTGATCTTGAAAAAAAGTATTGCTGTCATGTTGATACTGTAATAACAAACTTATACTCAGAATGACAGGTGAACACTAGCAGTTTTTGTGAACTTTGATTTTCTTTTAGAAATTCCCGCACAGATTTTTAAGAGTGGATGTTTCAAGAAAACTTACAGGTACATTGTATAATATACAGTATCAGGTAGGGTATCTAAATAAGCATCCAAAATCCAAACAATAAGTCAAGCACCCCTTTTATTGTGACCTTTGCTGGGCCAATTTTTTTTAACTCCCCCTTTCTTGATCCTAACCCAGGGAAAATCTTGGAGAGTGAGAATGTTCAAGTGAATACACTTCTTAAAAACAATACTAAAATAGAGAGTAAGTACAAACTTATTCTTAGTCAGTGTTAAACTTACCGTTTAAACTCTGAAAAGGAATGAAGTAATCCCTAAAGAGATAGTCTTTTTATAGGGGATGTGTTCCTCAAAGAAGTTTCTTATAATGGAATTGGAGAATTTGTTTTAACATTATTTTCATAACATTTAACCCCTAGAATTTCTACCATGACTTGGAAACAACTTTGTTATACTGAAAGCAAGCATTATAGCAATATTATTTTTGTAACAAGATTTTACTGTATCAATTTGCATTTTGTAATGCAGATGACTACTGGCACAACATATTACAGGATTCATGCCTGCAAAATCTCATGTTCCAAGTTTTTTTTTCTTTTTCCCCAAATATTTTCTTATATTTTCCACAGCTAGCATTAGAAATTTGTATGTGAGAAAAAAATTAATTTCTCGTCATTACTGTTTTTGTTTGCTGCAATGAAGTTCCTCTCTAAGACTTTTCGGACGTCAAGAAAACATAAATTGTTTATTTTTATTTTGCACTGATTTTCAAAGACCTGAAATTTGAGAGTATGGTTGTCAGTTTCTTTTTTCTTTTATTTTTTCTCTTCAATTGCGACATATATGCTCTGACTTCGTGCAGTTGAAATGAGATCCGGCGTGACGCGGAAATAAGGTTTGCTGCCAGTATATAGCTTCCTGTTGGACCAGTACTGCCTTTAGTACTTCGCTATATAGTACCGACAGGTCTCCAGGTGCGAATCTTTTTGCGCAAATAGGAACAAGTGAAATGATTAGCGCTGTTTCTTATTGTTTTGTACTCCTGCTTTCTGTTGATGCTGTGCTGCAGGTTGTAGATGTTCAGTGGATCATGAGAGTCCAGCAGTGAACAAACGTAAACTGAAGATGTTTTCATTTTAAAACTTTATGGACAAAGTTCAGTATTTAATTTTTTATGCATATTTTTCTTTTAGAATAACTATAAGGTGGTTTTTATTTTGTAAATTTGCTTGCTTATTGTTTTGTATCAATGAAAAATTTATCCTTGAGTTCACTTTTTGCAATGTGAAGTAATGTACTCTGAACAATTCCTAGAAGTACAAAATAATCGCCCCTCCTCAAAATCGCAGTGCCAGGAACATCCTGGCACTATATAAATGAATATAAATAAATATATAAATAAATAAATAAATAAGTAATCCTATACAAAGAAATCCTGTATAAATGTTAATGCATTGTTTCTAAGGGAATTAAGCCAGGGTCTCTAAAATGCATCCTATGGGGAATAATTTGCCTAGAGGAGTTTAGAGTTATTAAGCTTCAACTGTGATATTTATTATATATCAATGGAATAAAAATGATAATACAGTATTCGACGAATAGCTCCATGCATATGCATGCATTTTCTTCTGCGAATAAACATTTATTCCCCAAGATGCATTTGGAATTTAAAAAAATAAAAAAGGGGGAGGGGGGTTCGAGGCATATGACATGCTGGGTTCGTGTGATTTGTAATGAGCCAGGGGACAGCAACCTGAGTTGATTTTCGTTTTACTTTTTTTTATTTTTAATGTCACCACGCTTGGAAACGTGAGCAATGGCTGAATGCCAATGTCTAAATATATTTCCGGTTTTCCCGGTTTCCCTGCGGCCCACGCCGACACTGTCATCAAAATAACCCCCGACCCCAGGCTCTCTCTCTTTTATTTTTCTCCTCTTCTTCCACTATTCACTCAATTTGTATTGGTCAATGAAAAACATTTGACGATTTTAATGATGCCCAGGATGATTATAATCAATCCTACCCTGCGGCTGTTGGTCTACGGAATAGGCGTAATCTCGCAGCATTCGTGATTTTTCATCTTAATGAGCATTAAAAAAAAATGCAAATGCATATATATGTACTGTTCGTAATGTCGTATCATTGAATTTTGATCGGAGTGAATATTGTGCAATTGAAAGCAAACATTTTTTTGTAACCGCATCAAATGAGTTTTAAAAAATCTTGCGGCTTCATGTGTATTGATGAATGTTTGGTTTTGAAAAACAAAAAAGAATCAAGTACGGAAAATATAGGCGAAGTTCGTTTTTTTGTTGCGCAAGTGGGACCTTGAAATGAGAATTATATGCCGTCATTTTTTCAAGGTCGAAATTGAGCATTTTTATGAATTTTACGAAATAAATGAGCATGACCACGTTTTTGATCATTAGGAAATGTTGCAAAGCCGCAGAACTTTCTGAAAAAATTACTGAAAAAGACCAGAACATGTTATGATAAATTGAAAATTAATCCGGCATTTATTTTTGTCAGGCATTCTAAGTTATTCGAACAATTTCAAAATTGTAGGACAGGTCACATCCCGCAGCATTCTGAGAAATGTACTGTAATTCAATTTCTTGGCGGTAATTTAAAAATTTTTTTTTTATTCTGTGCAAAATTGGGTTCAGTTTAATCTCGGGGCTCGTTATAAACGACCATTGTCGTGAACCCAATTTTTAATGTTAAGAAAACCAATTTTAGATTCATGAATACAACTACAGTGAGACCCCCACAAGCAGACACCTCGACATGCGGACAATTCAACATATCGGGACATTTATTTTTGTATAAAAAAAGGCCCAACATATGGGCACTGACTCAACATATGAGGACATTGCATGAAAAAATTGCCAATATATTTCAGGAAAATTGACTTTTGTTAGGCTTAATTGCAAGAGACAAATATTTCCAGCTATAAGATCATGCAAGAAAAATTCTTTGGTATTTCTGCCATCATTTTTGCATCCATTAAGCTAATTAAAAAATTACCTATAGCGTAGAGGGACTTCCTTCTCTCTTTGTGACTTGAATGTTGTAAAAAAAATTTACGGTTTTAAAGTTAAATGACATGTTGTCTCCGTGTGATAAGTTACGAGGTTTACAAGAAGAACGACTCACCTTTTCTAAAAGTGACTTAGTTTAAGTCCACCTTTAACTAAAAAGATGGAATTCTGAAGAATATTTCTCCCATAAAATTATATAATGTTGGTCTATGTGAAAACAAGACTTGACTTAGGGCCACTCTTCATGCATCAATCAAGTTCACATCTGGGTGTCTCACTGTATTATGTATGTGTCGCAAACAAGTCTGAGGAAAACCGAATTTGACCAAGAGCATTATTCATCTGGATCGCGGCTGCAAAACTCGCGTCAATTTGCAAGAGAAGGGGCAATCACTTGAAAACCTCTCAATTGGGAACTTGTCCTGTGTTTGCCAAGAATTGCTAGCTGGATGCTTCCTTGCCAGATGTTGGATCAGAAGCGAGAAAGCAACAAGATTGTTTCCTCCTTGTGCACGTGTTTCCCTGGAAAGCCGGGGCCTGAAATAACATCGCGGTTCACGAGACGTGACGGGTCATTGACTCCAGAGAGGAGAGAGAGAGAGAAATACTGTGTATTTCTTCATATCTAATTTCTTATTTATCATTATCTGTAATGAGTGTTTCAGAACTCAACTTAGTAAAGTCTTTATAATGTCTGAGGGTTAGTAGGTACCTATGTTTTAGTATTTACAACGTCTTAAATTTTGACGAACTCCTTTACTTGGGTCTCCTTTCTTTGTACACGTGAGGTTATTATACAGCCTCCAAGAAACTCTACTTTTGAGATTGGATTCTACATTTCATGGCTTCGAGAATGAAGAAAGCAGAAACATCTTCTCTCAAAAATCTCTCTCAAAATCACTTGCAGTATTGTGGCATACTGAAGTGCATATCTCATTCAATGTTTGACTTGGAAAATGGTATGTGGTCTTAAATTGAAGATAAAAATATTTCCTAACTTTTTTGTCATACTGTTGAACCTATCTAAGTCAAATTTCAAGGAACCAGCAAAAACATTTGACTTGGGGCATTTTTGACTTAGGGAGGTTTTGAATTATAGAGGTTTAAGCTACCATGCAAAGTTGTTCTGGGAATCATGTAAAAATTTGCCCAACATAGGTAAATGTTGGTATTCTGGGGGCTTAAATTGCTTTTTAAATGAGTTGAAAGGATGCTGAACTTGTAGGCAGGGGTTCATTTGCCCATGTAAGTCTTCCACTTACTTTTAAGACACATCAATTTCTGTTTTTATCACTTTTTCTTTCTTGTGTCAATCTCGCAGGCAACAGAAAATTCAAATTACTGAGGTTTGAAGGGAAAAGCATAATTCCCTTCAACGTCGCTTTTTACTTTTTATTTTTTTGACCCCACACGTTCATACGTGTGGGGTCAAATTTCCACCTATATCAGGTCATATATGTGAACCCACCTGCAATTCTAAGCTACTGTATACACAATCCCTCACAATCATCAATAATTGGCATGTGGAGTATGGGAAGTAATCGAAAGTAATTTCAAAAGTTGGAATATTCTGTTCTCTTGATGAACATGTGCTGGGCAATGGAGATCGAGAAGCACGAGAGCGACATCTATTAAATTAATCCACGATTAATGCTGCGAAAGTAACCCTTGAAAATTATGAATTTCCGAAGAATTTACCACGTGATTTGCATCCTCATGAGTTTATACAATCTTGCAATTTTTTGTTCGTCACAGTGTGTGGTGCAATTTCTTTTAGCCTTTGTCTTTTTCCAGTAAAAACTTAATCCCTTGTTCTTGTGATTTGCTTGAGCTTGTTTTACTTATTCTTGTACTGTTTTTTGAGAATGAAATTTTATTCAGTTGAGAGTTTTTGTCCTTTGAATTATGAGGCCTGAATTCATTTTTAACTCTTGAAATCTTGCAATAAAATCCTCCAGTTTTGCGTGAGACTGACCCAAAGCAACTGACGATGATACATAAAAAAATTCAATATTTAAAGCCTTATTCCTAGCAAAATTTCGTCCCTGAGGACTGATTTGTCTTATGAAATCCCTGAGAATGCAAAAACCCTTGTGGGGGAACTCAAGGTCAAACTTGGTCCCATGGAATTCTGTATAAATTAGACATTTCTCTCAACAAACTCTTTCTGCACTGATCTTCATCAATTTCTACTAACTATAATTATAATTTCCAACAAGTTCTAGCAAAAAATCACCTGCTGTTTTTGCAGGGAGATTCTGCTTCTTACATTTCACAAATTCAATATTAATCATAATTTTTTATCAATAACCAAATTTATACATAATTTCCGTGGTCAATTATGTACTTCAGCTGTGACAATCAACATTCTTCTCTGACAATAGGATCTTTCAAAATTGTTTCTCCTTTTTTTCCTGCGCTTGATGGAAAAATTGTGAATTTGTTTTTTTATATATTTCAGATGTGTATAACCTTCCAGACTTTCATGAAAAAAACGCAAGAAATTAGAAAAAATCTTACGTTTCTTCAAAGAGAATTGATGAAGGTGTTCTGAAAAGCTGACATTTGTTTTCTTCTCTCCAAAAAGCGCCATGATGAAGCAATTTCTGGAACCGGAAAATTTAATGTTTCCTTCGTGCGGAAGAATCGTTTCACATAGGAATGTTCCTGACATGCACACGTGTTTCCAGACAGAAAGGAAATCTTGGAAATATCTTTGGAGAAGTAGAAGCATTATTCTTTGTAATACTCTGAAGATTTTTTTGATTCCTTTGATCTTTGAATACACTGTACACTACTGTACATTTTCAAGTTACTGCATGAGCTCTGTCATTGGTATTGATAATTTATCTGTCAGTTTGAAAATCGCTTGAAATGGCAATTTTTACCATTTTTTCTGAAGAAAATTGCATAAACAGCAGCTCACTTATAAAAAATTTGATCGGTCTTTCATGGCATGTGATACCCCAAGATGTGGACATAATTGGTGCATCAAGAGTGTCCCCAAGTCAAAATGTCCCCAAGTTGAGTCTTGTTTTCCCATAGACTTACATTATATTATTTTTAATTGGTGTTTTGTGGAAGAAATATTCTTCAGAATTCCTTGAAAAAAATTGTTAGCCACTTGAATTTGAATTAGTGAATACATTTTCAACTCAAATAAGAACATTTGGAGCATTTAATAGTGTATCTCTGCAGTGTACATTCAAATTTTGGCATCTACGAAAATAACATTATTCAAGTGAAAAAAAGTAGAAGTCCCTCTATGCTGGAAGTAATTTTTTTAATTAGCTAAATGGATGGTAATTTGGAGAGAGAAATGCCCAAGAACTTTTCTTACATCAATTTTAGGGTTGGAAATATCTTTTTCTTGTGATTTGGCCTGAAAGGTATTTGCAATTTTATCACAAAATGTCCCTATGTCGAGTCAGTGTCCTCATGTCGGGCCTTATTTATTGATTTTTTTCTAGGAAAATAAGTGTCCCTATGTCGAATTGTCCACAGGTCGAGGCGTCCGCGTTTGGGGGTCATTGTAATTTCACATTTTTGCCGTCGCAACAGAAAAAAAAATCATCAATATATCGCTAAAATTGCTCGTCATTTTGTTTTCTTTCTGACTTATTATTACCATGAAAAAATATTTAAAAAATAGCTTCAGGGAGCAAAGACGACCGGGTTTTCATGTGGTCGTCGTGACGAGTTGAAGACCAATCAATGATTGGATTGTGACGATGTCCGTGTCGAAGTGACAGCAGTTCGCGTGTCGCATACTTGGTGACGCGTTCATCATCGTCATTATCTTAATCGGTCACTTGTCGCTGTCGTGGTTTATTTCTCTCTCGCTCTCTCTCGAGTCACGACACGCAACAATAATATGGTGTCCTTGGCGTGATATCATCCCAGCTGTGAATTCCACCATGGTGAGACTCACTGTGGAGCAAAAGCTCAAAGAGCTGTTTCGTCAGGTGAGACAGAGCGTTTTTTCATCCCGGATGACGAGAACAAGTGAAATAAGCGTTCCGCTGCTTTTTGCAATAATTTCGGTGCTTCAATTTTTTTTATAAATTATGCATTCACTGAAAAATATGCAGGTATTTATTGCCATTTTTGCATCATATATGTGAAATTTGCTGCTGATTCAGCGTATCGTATAATATTTATGACAGGAGTTAAGTTTTATTTTGTAATTTTGATGAATATTTTAATCATGACTGTTGGGAATATGAGAGAAATAAATAAAATGAGATAGTTTGTTTGGATTGCAACTGGGGTGTTTTCACCCTATTTAAAAGTTGTTGTAACCCAATCCAAAAAATACACTTTCAAAAGCTTGCAAATTCTCTCAAATGAAGTGCACAAGAGCAAAAAATGGTATGATGCCAAAAACAGTAAGTGAAGAACCAGGAAAATTGTCCTTCAAAGATCAGTGAAAGTTGTTAGAATATAACCTTCAATCATCTGAATTCGAAGTTCCGTCAGATTTACGACATTTTAGATGCCGTATTTCAGTGAAAGTTGTTAGAATATAACCTTCTGAGTTTTCTTGAAATTTAGACATGATGCAAAATCTCAGAGGCTCAAGAATAAGCATGAGAGCCAAAGTTATGCCCCGTTCTCACAAAGATGCACATGGACAAGTTTTTGGAGAATGCTGATTCTTGTTCTCAGTAGTTGAGAGTGACAAATTATAGTTTTGCCATTTAATTTTGCAACAATAACTGCGCATCAAGTTTTTGATTGGCATTTTTTATTTTTTCAAAAATCCAGGTTTCTGAAAATAATTTCTTGTTACCCATACTGCAGTGCGTTTCTGTCAAAAAATTCTGCAAACGTGTTTGGAAAAATGGATTTTTTTCAGTGCAAAAAAATCTTGTCAATTTTTTTCTATTCTGCGAAAAAAATTGTTTTTATTTTGTTCAGTAATTGGTTCATGCATCTCGATTGCTAAAATCAGTTTTGTCCTTCACAAATTTTGGGCTGTACGGGATTTGACAAAATTTAAATTTTCCGGACTTATAGCAGTCTCTTCTGGAAAGGTTGTGCCAATTACCGGGGGATTTTTTGCGAAAAATCGAAGCTTTTTTTGTGTTTGAAGACTTCGAACTGGAGTAGTTTTTGCTTTTTCGAAATTCAGGAGAATGCAGAAATCGATGTACTCTACCTTGAAAGGTTGATCACAATTTTTGGCAGGATCGAATGCGTCAAAAGAGGTTTCAGGAGAATTTTGTGCATATCTTTCGATCGACAACAGCTTTAACACATGTAGATCCCAGAAAAAGTTTATTATTCCGAGCATAATTTTTATTTCTTTATTCTGAGCATTATTGTGTGTCTCATACTGTATACGACTAATACGAGTGACAGCAGGAATGGAAATGCATTTCGAAATACATTTTATTCCAAGTTGAAAATGATGCTGCGAAGTCTTCAATCATCTGAATTCGAAGATCCGTCAGATTTAAGACATTTTAGGTGCCGTATTTCGTTTCAAAGTTCTCTTGCCTAAAATGCTTCGATTAATTTGAAAGGCTACATTTTAATCTGTATTCACAGATTCATCGTTAGGTTCGTTTTTCAACCATCTGAGGGCAGGGGATATTTGTAGAATGCTTTCTTTATGAAACAAAACCCACACGTGAATCTTGCTTAAGGCAACACGTTGTAGCTCAGGAACGCTCATCTGCGAGTGTTTAATATACTGAACCGATTCTGAGATTCGCGTTTGCAACAAGACGCTTCCGTCAATTATCATGCACGCTTCATGTGCTATGTATTTTGCATATTTTTGTTGCCCCGTTTATTCAAGTCGTTGAAAACAAGTGTCGTTTGCATCTGTTCCCAGGGTATTTTGGTCCAGGAGGTTGACGAGGGTCAACCATGCCTCCGTTGCAAGGACAGCTGCGCCGGTTACGTACCTCACCTCTGGCGGTGAGTCGGAAAATGTATTTTTGCAAACGTCTATTTCGATGCATAGGTGTCGCTGTATTACAAACACTTCCCAGCGCTTTCCCTTCCCCTGAATCTTCCTTGGATTATTATTACCACGTTTTTATGAACTCACTTTCTTGTCTGTCTGTTTGTCCAAAGACTTCGAACTGGAGTAGTTTTTGCTTTTTCGAAATTCAGGAGAATGCAGAAATCGATGTACTCTACCTTGAAAGGTTGATCACAATTTTTGGCAGGATCGAATGCGTCAAAAGAGGTTTCAGGAAAATTTTGTGCATATCTTTCGATCGAAAACGGCAGTAACACATGGAGATCCCAGAAAAAGTGTATAATTCTAAGCATACTTTTTATTTCTTCTGATCATTATTTTATGTCTCATATATACGAGTGACAGCAGGAATGGAAATGCATTTCGAAATAGCTTTTATTCTAAGTTGGAAACGATGCTGTGAAGTCTTCAATCATCTGAATTCGAAGATCCATCAGATTTAAGACATTTTAGGTGCCGTATTTCGTTTCAAAGTTCTCTTGCCTAAAATACTGTACTTCGATTAATTTGAAAGGCTACATTTTAATCTGTATTCACAGATTCATCGTTAGGTTCCTTTTTCAACCATCTGAGGGCAGGGGATATTTGTAAAATGCTTTCTTTATGAAACAAAACCCACACGTGAATCTTGCTTAAGGCAACACGTTGTAGCTCAGGAACGCTCATCTGCGAGTGTTTAATATACTGAACCGATTCTGAGATTCGCTTTTGCAACAAGATGCTTCCGTGAATTATCATGCACGCTTCATGTGTTATGTATTTTGCATATTTTTATTGCCCTGTTTATTCAAGTCGTTGAAAACAAGTGTCGTTTGCATCTGTTCCCAGGGTATTTTGGTCCAGGAGGTTGACGAGGGTCAACCATGCCTCCGTTGCAAGGACAGCTGCGCCGGTTACGTACCCCACCTCTGGCGGTGAGTCGGGAAACGTATTTCTGCGAACGTCTTTTTTGATGCATAGGTGTCGCTGCATTACAAAGACTCCCCAGCGCTTTCCTTTTCTCTGAATCTTCGTTGGATTATTTTGTCTTATCACCCAGCAACGTTCAGGGATTCTTTGGTGCTTTACCTGCTGTTCAAAACGTCTTGTTTTGCATAGTAAATGAATGAATAAATGGGTTATCATAAAACTTCTGTAATGATATATTGTGCAGTATCTGTGTACTGTATGAGATGCGGAAACAAAAATGGGGAAACAGTGGCATTTAATTCCATTCGCCTCATCAACGCATTCTTGAAAAAAAAAAGTTCCATCTGGGGAAACATGTCGAATATCAGAGCATGCATTTTTGAAAATGAACGCAAAACATAGTATTAAACTCGCACCATTATTTTTCTTGACACCCACTGCATCAGTCCACCAAATCGATTTTCAGTATTGTGCATCTTCAACGACTTGTGTGAATTAATAAACACTTTTTAGTTGTTGTCAATAAGTCTTTACACGTTAGCGCTTCTTTATTCGGTTCTTATCTATAGCGAAAGAGAAAAATTTCCCTGAACTAAACATGCGATAACAAGGGCACTTCCTTACCGAAAAATCCACTTTTATCTCCCCTGTCCCTCTTTTTCATAATCTGCTACAGAACACCGAAAATGGAGTCCCTCAAATTCTAATTCATGGTCCGAGTGGAAGATTCTCGTTAAAAAAAAATTGAATTTTTCGTTCATCCTTGGTTATGACTTATGAAAAAGGCTCAGCATATGGATCCCGCATTTTCAAATTTCCGAATATTTCAGAGCAGCAGTGTTATTTGAATATGATTTCGATTCAGAGGTTCATTTTATTGAAAACTTGCTTTATATTGAATATTTCGGAGTTGCGCGCTTTTTTTTTTGCGGTTGTGATCCTTGACCAGCGAAATTGTCTTCTTTAAATGTGGAAGACCGGAGAAATTGCAAGTCCGGCTCTGTTGAAGTGAATAGTTAATCTGTTCAATTTGCCCGAAAAATCAGTGATGATTTTGTACGAGTTTTTGCAAAGTGTCAGTGTGCGAGAGTGCCAAGAAATTTACTGGAAGCATCCAGTGATTTTAGATAATCAGTGATACATTTTCTTGGTATGTTTTAAACGTTCGAAAGTCTTCAAAATTTTTGAAAAAAAAAATTCGTGAAACAAGAATCGCTTAAGCTATAGTGATCTTCTACTGAAACTTTAAAAAGTTTCCGACCTGTTCTCAACAGATTAAAAGTTCCTGAAAATTTTATTCTCTTGAAAATGATGCTTCAGGATAACTAATTATCAGAAATGTCCTGAAAATTTGAAGAAACGAAATTGAGTGGAAGAAAAAAAACAACCAGAACCAGCCAGAGGCAATTGGAGAATTTGTCTCTTCGACTACAAATACGCCATCTGTAGTCTTTATTCTCAAAAAAAACAACAACCATGTCTGTGTCATCGTCATCATCATCATCGTCGGCGTCATCTTCATCGTCATCATCCCAAAAGTCGACAACGTCGTCGTCCTTTTCCGACGACGATTCATCCGGGATGAATTCGAACCAAGATGCCGTCGATCATCGTCGTCGTCAAAGTCGATTGAACGTTGACCTGAGTCGGAAAGACGCCAGACGATGGCTTAGAAAGACCCTGGCCATCCCGAGAACATTGCGTGACGTCGTCGTCACATCCACGACAGCAGCCCTGTCATCGACATCCCCGACGCTGGTGATCCACACCGACGACAACTCAAATGTGGCTGCATCTTCTTCTTCGTCTCCTCCTCCTTCTTCTTCTCGTCATCATCATCATCATGATATTGCCACACCTAAATCCCCACGCTTGTACGAGAAGCACAATAGCGACGGGTCGAAAAAGGGCCGGAAGCTGGCCACGTCTCGCGGAAGGAAGTTCAGGAAGTCCACGGACGAGGAGCATAGGCGAGAACACGTGGTGGCAATTCTGGCATCATCGTCTGCTGCCGTCGAGGATAAAGTGGATGCTGGTGTGAATCATCGTCGTCTGCTCATCGACGACGATGGCAATGAGAGACAATTGACGACGGAGACGGTGTCGACGACGAGAGATGAGTCGATGACGCGTCGGTTTAGTCGTGATGCTGCCGACAGCAGAGACCTCAAGTATATTTTCCCTGGGTTTCTCTATCATGATGTCTTGCACAGCATTTCCCTGGCAAAACTCCTCATGGGCCGTTTTGATTGAACCACCTGTTGATGCATATACTGTACTTGAGGATAAGGAGAAATGGTGACAGACAATTTGAGACAGGGCCAATTTGAGACTGGGTGATTTTGAGGCAGGGACAATTGGAGACATGGACATTTAGAGGACAGGGACAATTTCAGAGAGTCTCAAATAAACTCTGAATAGACCATTTTTATCTTTTACACTTGATTTTCTAGTTGTCTGAAGATCCCCCCCCCCTTTCCCAGCTCCAAACCCAAAATTTTTACTAGTATTTTACGCATAATTTATTACACTGTAAAAGATGAATAGGGATTTAATAACAATAAACACCATATTCCTCTTTCTCTGTTATCAGTCAAGGGAAAAATTGAAGAAGAAAGTCCCAATTGCTATATTTATTCAATTATTTGTCTGATTGTTGTCTGCATTATTTGTCTCATGGGAAATAAAATGAACATAAATATTGACCAAACAGTGCAATTTCTTTTCCTTTTCACTCCTTCAACATAAGATAACAGGAAGAAATACAGGAAAGTCATTTTGAAAATGCCTCTGTATTAAATACAGTATTCTCTGTCTCAAAAGTGTCAAATTCACTCTTTCTCAAAATGTATGTATCCAATGGACCCTGTCTCCAGAAATATCTGTCTCAAATTGCCTGTCTCAAGTTGTCCTAAATCCACATAATTGACTATCATCTTTTGTTGTGTCAAATTGTGAGGCATGTTAAGCATCAAGCATGGCACATCTAAATTTATAGTACAGTTAAACCTCTCTAGGTCAAATACCAAAGAAAAATCCAAAGGGAACAGCCATGCTGCTATGCCTGGCTGATCCAATTGCCTCTGCTATGTCAACCTTATATGCTTAGTCCTTTTTGAACTACAGTAGTACTCACCCTTTTGGGACAAGGAAACAATTTGAATATACAGTACTGTACTGCAGTGGTGCCCAAACTCAGAATAATCGAAGGGCCACATTGAAACAGTAGATGAGTAGAGCATCATATGTAGGCCACAATAAAGAATAAGGCATAAGAACTTTTATGCATTGTGTAATAATTACGCAAGGCATACACAGTGCAGTGTACTGTATTACATGCATTTTGAAGTATTTCTTTTGGAGTCAACCCCTATATTAAAAAAAGCGCGAATTTATAAATTTTCCAGAAATGCGCGTGATTCGGTATTTCTTTGAAATTCTCAGCATGGTACGAAAATGATATTTCGTTAATATTCCCCCATAAAATCGTTCATCAGCAGGAATTCGAGGGTCCAGTCGGTCGGAATGCAGCGACACCTAGACGAGCTTGAATAGTTAGACAAACTGTGCTTCACTGAACTGAAATTGATGTCGCGTCTTTTCTCGTCATGTATTCCACAGGAAAATCTGCACAGAGTGCAAATGCCCGAGAGACTCGCACGACGTGTGTCACCAGGATTGGGTCAACGTTCGAGACCGGGTCGGATTTAAGACCGAATCCTCAAATTCCAGTAAAGACCAGGCAGAACAGCTTGGATATGCATGGGTTCCTGAGGGACTCCCGCCAAAACAGGTGCGAATAACCCACCTTTCATTCACACACAGTTACACTGCTGTGTATTGAATTAAAAAAAAAAGGAATGGTACAATTTGGTAGGATTATGATTCTACTGCTCTGTTCTCTGGCTGTACTATAAAGGATCTATATATGGGTTTTCATAAGCCATAACAAAAATGTATTTCAAATTCAATCCACATTGCTGCAAGTGTATTGAGTAAAAGAAAACACAAAAATTAAAACTGAGACTGGTCAGGAATCCTTGTAGGATTCCAAATTCGAGATTAAGGTTTGATTTTATAAATTTTCCCAGGAAGTTGTATAGCAAAACAAATAGAGTTCCTCTCAGGATCCTCTATCACACAACCAATGTCCAAAATGTTACAGATCAGACTGATGGACAGGTATGAAAGAAAAAAATTACTCTATCAATTTATTGAGATGGCATCAATGAAGTACTGTTAAGGAAAATTGCTAAAATTTAGAGGCTCTTAATTTGCTGAGATATTGGAAGTCAATGATGTTGTTGCATCTGTGGGATTGAGACATTTTTGAGAGGCAAGAAGTTACTGAGTTTTTTGAGTTGACTGCATTTTTATGATTTCTTTAATTTTACCTGAATCAAGTATAAGGAGTCATGCAATTGCCAGACAGAATGTTCAGTAACTGGTGCAATTGCTATAATTCTGGCTTATGCTGCAATTCTTGTCACTGATATTTTGTTTTCAATGTCAGGGAAAGAAGGGGGGTACGCATACACATTAGTTGTGCAGTTGTGCATTATGGAATGTATTTTCTTTTATTTTGACATCCATATACAGCTTTTTGCTCTGTTTCCCATTCTGAAGTGATTGAATGCCTTTGAATGGATTTGGAATGGGTTGGAAGGGGGTTTGGATGTGGGAATGTTGATTGAACATTGTGAATGCTGAAAAGCAGAGAATAAAGCTTTCTGTTCTGTTCTGACGGAGTGTGAAGAAAATTAATATTAGAACTTATAATTCTCAATTTGCAAATTTTGAAAGAAATAATTTCATTTTTGCATTTGAACAACAAGGAGGCATTAACAGCACAAGGAAATAAAATGGATTAAGCATTCCTATTTTGTAATACTTAATGAGAAGGAAACTTTGAATTGACTCAGGTGCTTAAAAAGTTGGGAGTATTGCCAAGAATTTGTGTTGTAATTTCTAGAAGTAGGAAGGTTATACCTGTATCTACCACATGTGGTCATTACAAAAAAGCAAATTATATATAATTGAATTGACTCAGGTGCTTAAAAAGTTGGGAGTATTGCCAAGAATTTGTGTTGTAATTTCTAGAAGTAGGAAGGTTATACCTGTATCTACCACATGTGGTCATTACAAAAAAGCAAATTATATATATACCGTATTTACTCAAGCACCATGCACCTTTGAGTAAGATGCGCACAGGGGTTTTTCAGTTGGAAATTTGGCTAAAATCTTATACCCAAGTAAGACGCGCACCCCAATTTTTAGTGAATCTATAACCACAAAATTTCGAAATTAAATTCAAAAAATTTGACTTTAGACATGAATTGAACAAAATTTGGATCAATTTTCAACTTTTTCAGTACAGAAAAGTTTTCTTGTTACCTTTGTTCAAAATTTCTCCATTGTCATTAAGTATAATGCACACATAACTTCCTACACCTTCTTGAAAAATTTGAACCTGCTTATGACGCGCACCCCTTTTTTTCTTCCAAAATTTGAGAAAAAAGGTGCGCGTGGTACTTGAGTAAATATGGGATATATATAATTATCGGGAGAGCCTTGAGACTCTTGAAGTAATTTGCGCAGTTTTTGCATGACTCATGGAAGACGAAAATAAACTGAAAATGATTTCAATTTTGGCGGCACCAGGTGGAAGTGTACATGAGCCTGTTGCCGCGGGAGAAGGTGCCCAAGCTGGGTTCTGGCGGCGAAAAGTACCGGGACCAGCAGATGATGGTGCAGCTGCCCAAACAGGACTTTGCCGCCGGCTGCTGCTCTCATTTGGGCGCCGAACACCGGCGCTCCTTTGACGACTTCATCTCCGCCCGCAACGACATCGCCTTCAACTTCGCCGCCGTCCTGCCCAACATTCCGGAAGACAGTGTTAGTAGTATCACTGTGAATCAACACAATGCTAACGGATGGAGAAAAAAAAATTGAAATTATCTTAAAACGAATTAATAAAAATAAGATGCCAAAAATTTAAATATTATGCAAGTTGAACCTCCTCAAGTCGAATTGTTTTAAAGCCCCTTTATAAACCGTGCAATGTAACTCCAAGGCTTTTCCTCTCAAACCTCCAAAACTCAAATTTTCTGAAACCTTTTGTCTATCATTTCCTTGATGCTGGAAAGAGATAATCAATATTTTTAAAAAATTCCTGTGTTTTGAAAGGAAATGAATGAATAATTGGGCAAATGTACCCTTGCATCCAAGTTCAACATCCTGTCAAGTCATTCAAGAAGTAATAGAGGTGTTACCTTGCAATTTTCCCCTAATCCAACACCAAATTAGGGTTGAATTGCATTGCGGTCAAATTGCAAGACACTCATATTGAACAATATCTGGAATTACAGGGACAGGGTCAAATTTCAAATCAAACTACCTGCAAATTTGACCATCAGATAGCAGGACAGTCAAATTGTTGAAGGTCAAATTGCAAGGCACCACCTGTAGAAGGCCCAGAATATCACTGTTGAAAATGTGCTGCAATCCTCCTGTGTTTCCCACATTCTGTCAAGTCATTTAATAAGTAATACAGGTGGTACCTTGCAATTTGACCCTAATCCATTGCCAAACTAGGGTTGAATTGCAAAGCAGTCAAATTGCAAGACACTGAAATTGAAAAATATGTGTAGAAAAATGCAAAAAAGTGGCCAAAGCAAGTTGAATTGTGGGGAAAGGGTCAAATTGCAAATCAACCTCCCAGCAAATTTGAGCATCAAATTGCAGGACAGTCAAATTTTGGGATGTCATATTTCAAGGTACCACCTGTATAGAAGGCCCAGAATATCACCATTGCAAATTTTGCGCAATTCTCTGGTGTTTCTCACAACAGAAAATTGTTGTTTCTGTACCTCAAAATCTACCTAAATCGAATGTTTTTGCTTTACCCTTGAAATTTGATTTAAATTTGACTGTATATCAAAAGCACCTAAATATAGCTTATTCAATAAACTTGTTTTGTGCAAAGACTGATTTTGGTTAGGAAAATAATCTTTCTACAAAAAATATGTCCCCTTATGCATGGGTGCTACTGTAAAAATTATTCAATTTCCTCCAGCAGGAGTAGAAATTGAATAAATAAAACATTCACAAATTTAAAGACTTTGACAAAGATCAAAAGATAACTCCGCACTTTATATTTTAAAGCGCTTTCAAAACTTCATTTACTTCTTTTCATTTGATAATCGAAATTTTTACCCGCAAAATATCAGACAAATTGTTTTCGTAAATTGACCATGAATCACCCGAAAATTATAGCTGCTACTCTATTTCAAATTTTATTGATTTAAAATTTAAAATGTGAGTTAATTTTTACAACAAAAAATTTCTAAATTCAGAAAAGCTGAGACTAAACAAAAATTGAAAGATTATTTTGTAAAAGTGCAATTCAATAATTCCATTTTTCTTGTCAGAATTTTGATCGAGCCTCTTCCATAACAGTTCGTGAAAATCTTTCTCTTGTTTCCTGTTTATTTGGACACCGTCCTTCACAAATGAATTGATTTTGTCCATTTTCTTACCTTGATGAAGTCAAGATGTTAAAAGATTTAGCGGAGATAAAAATTAGTATGAAAAATACGAAAAAACTTATTTTTATAAAAATTCCTGCATGATATGTTTTTCCCCGAATAACTTTGAAAATATAGTTTTTTGCGGGAATCAGACGACTATTTTTTTTATATTAGAATGGTGAAAAAAAATAAAAATTCACGAACTTGTATAATTATACCTCATCCGAGATCAAAGAAGAGAGTCGATAATTTTCTCGCGGCATTTGCAAACTTTGGAACATGAGAGGGAACATTGACCCGAACAAATTGGCTGATAATGACGCACTTCTCGAAACTTCCTTCCCAAACTCATGCCTATATATGATAAGCCCGCCAAAGTGTTTCTTTTTTCTTCTTGAAAACTTGAAAGGAATAATGTTTTCTTCTTTTTTTCTCAAATGCTGATTGATCCAATAATCCAATATATACATAAATGTGGGGTACATGATGCGTGCCGCCAAAGATTTTCTTTTTTTCTTCTTGAAAACTTGAAAGCAATAATGGTTTTATTTTTTTTTTCAAGTGCTGATTGATCCAATAATCCAATATACAGTATATACATATATTTATGTGGGGTACATGATGCACGCAGGAATGCCAAGAATGCTCGCTGGTGATCCCCTGCGGATCGATGGCTGTGATGACCCCCAACTACAGCGAGAACTTGTACCGGCACCCGGCGTGCTTCGTGTGTTCCGTGTGCAAGGAGTTGCTGGTGGACCTCGCCTACTGCGCCTACGAGGACAACATTTACTGCGAGCGCCACTATGCGGAGCAGCTCAAGCCCCGCTGTGCGGCCTGCGAAGAGGTCAGTAATCAGTAGTAGCTTCTGAGGTTTTGATGCTGCCCAATTCTGACATCTTGACCATCAGCAGGGTTCCTAAACTGCTGCTGATAATAGTTGACTGATGACTTGAAAGAATTCCAGAGGTTGAATTTATCAAATTTATGTGAAAGGGCGATTATGCAGCCCCTGAGCAGAAATTTAGTTTAAAGAACGTATTCAATAACACAGGCACAGAGGACCACAGCAGAACAGCAAAATGTCCACTATGTTTCAGTGCTGAAGTGAGATTCATCTATTTTCTCATACATCAAAGGTGAAATGATAAAAGGTTTTAAATACACTGCACAATCATTGAATAAAATTATGCACAGTCAAAAAAAACTGACTCAAACAAATAAAATTTGCAAGAATTGTTGGGAATAAATCCTCAACAAATAAAGATTTTACAAGAAAAGGTTTTAAACTTGATTATTTTTAGAAATGAAGCACCAGAATTTGGTTGGTCTACGACTGGGGTGAAAATCACCCTATTTTAAAGTTGGCGTAATTCAAAGTTTCAAACACACAGTCAATGCACACAATGTTCATGAACACGCAGGAGTTTCTTGTATGAGAGCTCAGGGAAGAGTGAGTATTTTGATGAATTTTGGAAACCAGGAAAACTGTCCTCCAAGGACAAATAACAGAACCCAGATTTGGCATTAAAAAACAGCCTTGGAGGCCTCCAGAAAGAGTGTGTGTGAACCAAGGTCTTTTCCAGCTCACACGGAGATGCACAAGGACAAGTCTTCCCAAGTATTTGGACTCCTGATTTTATCAGTCAGCATATAGCAAATCACACTCTAGCATTTATTTTTGCAACAAGAATGGCCAAAGGAAAAATTCTCCATGTATGGAGCAACTCATGATTTGCAAATTTACAAAGTTTATAACTCCATAAAGTTTCAAGATAAGAATTCCCATAACATCTCAAATTATAGGTTGAAAAGTTCTCCATCCTTGTGAATATAACATAAAGATTGCTGCAACTGACTCTTTTTCAAGCTTCATCAATTTATTTAAAACAAACTTTTCTTTGGTGTTAAAATCTCTAGCATCCATTCCTCTGAGATGTCTATGTTACTTTAGCTGATGCTGGTGAGGCAAAACAGTGAGTTCACCAAGGGCGTTTGACTTTTTTAAGATTTACTTTTCTGCAACACTCAACCCTTTTGGGCCCATGTACAGGAAAATTCCCATAAAATTTTGCACAGACTGGCAAATGTTACACAGACTTGACTTAGGGACAATTCAATTTAGGGACTCTCTTCATGCACCAAAAATGTTTGAATCTAGAAGTCTCAATGTATTCCACAAATTTTTCTGGAGCCCCTGCACTTTTGCAGTAATAAGATTTTACTATTTATGAGGTTGAGAAAAAAGGGTAAAAATATGGAGAACCTGTGAATGAAAACAACTGATGAATTTAGAAGGAATGGCATCTGCGAAAAGGTCGCTGGGAAATTGCACACTCAACAACCCCCTCCATTTTCTGCTCTGCTTCCCTCCTAAAACCTGTTGCTTTCACCCCCACACAGTGTGACGTTCACGAGGATCCCTTGACATTTCGGGATCCCTTTCTTTCTGTTTTATTCTCTTTCTTAAATAGAATTTTCAAAAAATACTTCTCCCAACCCCGAAAGTCGTGTGAAGCATAATATGTGTAATACTAGGCGAGTTTCCGGCTTTGAGCGTAATGCACTTTCCTTCTCGTTGTGGGGGGGAGGAGGAAATTCTTGGTTTCTTGCCAAAATTTGCCCTGTTTTCTTGTATGGGGGAAAAGAAAAAAAAGAAGGAGAAAAAGCCGAGTTTGAATTTTTTTTATTTCTCTGTGATTTTCTGCGCATCATGACTGGGACAACTCCCAAGAGTGCTGATGAACGCACAGTTTTGTTTCTTATTTTCCTCGAGGGATTTATTTTTAGAAGGTGTCCGCATTCCGGTTTTTTTTTTCAAGAGATTTTCATTTCGCGTGAATATGACGCTTCCGCAATCTAGATGATTTTACTTCAAACTAAAAAAAAAAAAAACAGAGAAAGATTTGTTACCATGTGTGTTGACTTATTCTCTCAATGAATAAAATCTTACCTGATTTTTAGGAACTACTAACAATTCAAAGCAGGCTAAAAAGAAGCAAAATTTTTCTGACGAACTTTCCAATTTATTTTGCTATAATTTTAATTTTTTCCTTCAGAGCCGCAATTTCCCTGAACAATATACTGTACTTCAAGAGGTTCATCGCAAACTTTTCAGTCTTGCTTCACTAATATATTTGCCATTGACATGTTCCATTTGTAATGCTGAACTATAAAATAAAACTTCAAACTTCAGATATTTTGTGTAATAAAATATACAGTATCTATATAAATACGAGGCTCTTATAATTTTCAATGAAAAATAGGATTGAAGCCAGGAAATACTTCAAATGATCTCCTCGGAGGATTGCTTCGTTGTACGGAATCCATGAAAAGATAAATTTAATTTATTGAGAACAGTTTTATTGATTTTCTTCGTTTTGACACGATTTTTCTTGATTTATATTTTTGAAGATACCAAATATTTCTCTATACATGCTTCGCGAAACGTCGTACTAGTTTGTTATTGTCAAAAAATCACGAGTTGCTGTAAAAAAAATTGTACGCCTTGAACATTATTTAAAAACTGACTTGTTGACAAGATGCTGCTTCCAATAGTTGAAAACTTGAATAATAGCTTTAAAATCCTGAAACAAAAATATACCAACAAGTGTTAGGAGAAATATCGTCAGAAATTTGGCGACAGAAGAAATAAAGTACCGTAATTTGGACACCCTCAGAAAAATATTTTTTTAATCCGTTAAATGTGTATCAGGGCGTGTGTAGAAAGATTCGTGTATTATGTTCAGCAAAGTACCAAAAATGCTTGGGAATTTCACATACATAGGCGAGAATCCAATTTCAAAAACGGATTCAAAAATGAAATTCTGATTTTGTCAGGACCAAGGAGTTGTTTTCTCGTGGAATTGTTCTTCTGAAATGTCCCAGGTTTCCCTATATATACTTCAACGTCTTTTTTTATGAGCCGAGCCGAAAGTTTGACTGGTTCAAATCAGGTCACCAGCCGGTCTACTATTTCCCAATGACGTTGTCAAAATATCTGGGTCGCTCTTCCTTATTTCTGCTCATGCATTTTGTATTTATGATTGGCACCAGAAAATCTTGTCGGTTGCCAAGACTTGGCTCACCTGTGACTGACGCACCTCAAACCCTGTTCCTTCCGGTTCTTTTTCTCGCTGATAATCGACAATTTTAAAGGGCTCGAAATCATCGAAAAGACATTTTCATATGTTTCACCTTTTTTTTTGAAAAAATTACTAATAAGCATGAGAGCTCAATCGTCAAAGACAAAGTTCCCTGTCCATTAAAATGAAAAAAATAATGATATTGAAAACTGAGAGTGAACGTCCGTTGTTTCACAGAAAAGTAAACACATTTATTTTGAATGTCATCCTGAAAATTTTTAAAAATTATAAATGAATTTTTTGGTCTAAATACGATTACTTGAAATTATATTCTGCTAAAAAAAACTTCATATCTGCATGAGCATTTGAAAATAATTTCCTTGAGTGCGTGTCACTAAAATCATATTTTTAAAATCTGCATAAAATTACGTCTATAATTTCGGACGAGTTCGCAAATCTGCCTTTTTATGTACCCTAGAAATTTAAGTAAATCTTGAACATCTGTAGTATGTTTGTAAATTCAAGAATTTACTGATTTTCAAGTTAAAAGGCTTGAAACTAAAGAAAAATGTTTGAATGCTTTTTTCTACACTTCTTGGGCATTCATTGCAGATTTCGTAATTTGCGGAGAAAATTGTCACCTCAGAGACTGAAATGCTATTTGCTAAGTGCGTCACACAGTTCGTATCTCGGTCGTTGTAAATTCGAAAGTCTATATGCAAAGGTAAATGGGCTCGTTTTTGTGTCCCATTTTTTTGACAATAAGGAGGTCTAGTACTTGTTGAATGGGAACCCGTTGTACCTGGTGCTCATGCAATGCCTTTCTCACAGAACAGAAAGAATCTAGAGCAGCAGACTTCAACTGCCCACTTGGCGATTTTTGTTTTAAAAAACATACTGCATAAATATATACATACAATTGCCTACATAGAATTACTCTTTCGTCTGCCAAAATTGTTTTATTGACTCTGACTGCTGGAAATAGTAAGTACTGGAGCTGCTTGGGATTAACAGCACCCAAGAAAGGCACCATGGAATAAAAATAGATGTTCATAGTTTTTTTCAAAATGATTTATTGTGTATTTTGATGAAAAAGAAATGAAACAACTCACAAGGAACACTACATAAGTGAGTAAAACAAATATGTGCCCAATGAAAATGATGGATGAAAAATACAGTATGTAAAGATGAAAAAATAATGTACAGTGAGACCCCCAGATGTGGACATAATTGGTGCATCAAGAGTGTCTCTAAGTTGAATTGGCCCTAAGTCAAGTCTTGTTTTCTGATAGACTTACATTATAAAATTTTTAACTTGTGTTTTATGGAAGAAATATACTTCAGAATTCCATGAACAAATTTTTTTGCCACTTGAATTTGATTCAGTGAATATCTCTTCAACCCAATAAGATCAGTTCCCCAACATTTTTCTAGTTATTCTTTAAATTAATATTAAATTGAAGGAAATAGGATAACATTATCTTGTCTCTTTGATGACAGGATTGTTTTACAAGAACCTTTTCCTCATCTACAGAAACCAAAAATGAATGAAGTTAGAAAACAGTTGATCAATCATTGAAGCTACAAAAGGGTTTTCCATTTCTTGGATAACCAAAGAGTATAGTGATCCATCACAATGAAGGTTTTGGGAAGACCAATTTTAATTGAAATGGAAGTTTTGAGAGGAGAAACAAACCTTTATACTGGTTCCTTTCCAGAAGATTCTCTCCAAAACAGGAGCACCTCTTCATTTGCTGATCACTTTTAGAACTTTTTCCCAAATGCCAAAAATTCAAATACATTGTTCACATGGCTTAGAATATTCTGGGTGAAATATTGAGCAAATAAGCGCTAGTATTTATATGCCCAAACAAAGGTTTTTTCTGGAGTATCCAGGCGACCTTTTCTTTGCTGACAAAAAAAAATGAGGTCAGCAAACAAAAGGCTTTGAAAGCCTTTAGCACGTTGATTGCTACACTTGTGGACGGAAACAGGAGTTATTGAAGAGTCTGCTTGTGTTCAGCTTTTAAAGTGGGTCTTTGTGCTTTTTTGGAATACGCTTTTCTTTACTCAGGTTTTTTTGCCACTTGGAATTCAAGGTTAATTGTAGCTTGATCTTGCTGCTGAACATTCTATGTTCAGTAGTGAATTTTAATTGTCTGAATATGTGCCAATTACGATTTTCTCTTCTCATGGGAGAATAGACTTGGTTTCAAAACCAAACACAGGAAGTTGGATATTTACTACAGTAAAAAACTTCATGAGGCTCATAATAAACTGTGGTGAATCCTTTCAGTAGTTTGAGATTGCTGAATTTCAGTCTTGGCTCAGTTATCCAAGTTTGGCACAAAAACATAAATAAATAGGAGTAAGAGTAAGGTGTATTTTTCTTTGCGCAAAGACAATTTTAAAACCTTGAAGCATTGCCTTACTGATATAACATTATAAAGCTTTTTTGTGTGATTTTTTGGTGTGGCAATTCAGGGTTTTGCAGAAGTGATTCCTCTTTTCTAAGTCACTTTGAACAGCTTCATTTTCTTGAATGAATGAGTGAATGAATGAACAGAACACTTTATTTGCTGCTTTTCAGCGTTCACAAGGCACAACCAAGACTCCTGCATCCAAACCCCCTCCCCACCCAACCCAACTCCCCCCAAAAGACATTCAATCACTTTAAAGCATGAAACAAAGGACAAACCAATGACAAAACAAAAGAGAGAACACACTCTGCAAAATAAAACTAGACATCCAACAGGTATGCATACACCCACCCATCCAAATTTTTGATCTAATATGTTTGCTAAACCTGGTAGCCTGTATATATTACCTATCACAAAAGTTTCACCTAGTAAATGAGAAAACATGATCATTTTCTTAGGATAAAAAAATGCACGCCTGGTATGGAAAACTTTTTAAAATTCCCCGGTAACCTTATTTGTTGATTTTATGGGGTGTTTCATGTGATGATTATTTCACGAGACAGGCATTTAAAAATGTTTAAAAAATGGCAGAAGTGCGTGGTGACGCTTTAATATTGCGTCTCTCCAAGCAAACATGTTTCTAACTCACTGTCGTTCACTTCATTCTTCATTGCCGAAAAAGCAATGAAAGCTGAGACACACCACAAATAAAACTTATTCAGGCCGAGACCCAGATTTTGCTTCTAGAATTAACCCCTCTTCCTGGTTCGAAAAAGGGTCATTCACTATACTTCCGTATGACGGTTCCCTCTGTTGTATATTGCAGACAGGCGGAGCAGCGAATTTGTGTTGAGAAGTGTCAGGATAAAGTTGCAAAGAAACAAAATGGAAAATTTTAAGAACAAAGATGGAAAATTCTCACAGCGTTCACAAGGCACAACCAAGACTCCTGCATCCAAACCCCCTCCCCACCCAACCCAACTCCCCCCAAACACATTCAATCACTTCAAAGCATGAAACAAAGGACAAACCAATGACACAAACAAAAGAGAGAACACACTCTGCAAAATAAAACTAGACATCCAACAGGTATGCATACACCCACCCATCCAAATTTTTGATCTAATCTGTTTGCTAAACCTGGTCAACTGTATATATTACCTATCACAAAAGTTTCACCTAGTAAATGAGAAAACATGATCATTTTCTTAGGATAAAAAAATGCACACCTGGCCTGGAAAACTTTTTAAAATTCCCGGGTAACCTTATTTGTTGATTTTATGGGGTGTTTCATGTGAAGATTAATTCACGAGACAGGCATTTAAAAATGTTTAAAAAAGTGGCAGAAGTGCGTGGTGTCGCTTTAATATTGCGTCTCTCCAAGCAAACATGTTTCTACTTAATGTCCTTCACTTCATTCTTCATTGCAGAAAAAGCAATGAAAGCTGAGACACATCACAAATAAAACTTATTCAGGCCGAGACCCAGATTTTGCTTCTAGAATTAACCCCTCTTCCTGGTTCGAAAAAGGGTCATTCACTATACTTCCGTATGACGGTTCCCTCTGTTGTATATTGCAGACAGGCGGAGCAGCGAATTTGTGTTGAGAAGTGTCAGGATAAAGTTGCAAAGAAACAAAATGGAAAATTTTAAGAACAAAGATGGAAAATTCTCATCGCTTTTCCATTAAAAATTGGTTGAATGTGAAATTTTAATTGAAGCTGACTTGGGGAAAGAGTTTGACTTCCGAAAATGTAACACCTGCTCCCATCGATTTACACTTGCCGTTTTGCGCATTTTCTTGATATTTTGGGACTATATACTGTACAGCTCTTCTGATGCGCATTTGAGATGATTGTTTGGAAGAAACCGGTTCTCTATGAACTCCAAAAGGGCGCCCAGAAGGCGAGAAACTCGTTATTAAATTGCGACTCGGCAGGTCTGCGTATTTCCGCCCTCTTTCCTGGTAAAATACAATTCGCATCACCTTTCGGAAAGGTGAAAGAAACCAGGAATGAATGAGGATGAAAGAAAGAAAAAGACGGATAAGAGCAACAGGATGGAATGGGCTCAGGAAGTGCGTTATTTCCGGCTGGTTCGAAGGAATAATAAGGCCTTGGGTTTTTTTTTGTTTGTTTCGGAGAATTTGAGGGGTTCTCTATATCCCATCCCGTCCGGATATTGCTCTCGGAAATAATGCGCAGCTTCCTGAAACGCAGAAGATACATGGATTCCAATGACTTTGGGAATTCCCAGCAATTTTCACTTTCTCCTCTCCCATCTATGTCTCATCTTTCCTTTCTGCATTCATTTTATCTGTCTCATCTCTCCCTCTGTGCATTAGTTTTATAGCAGTTTTTCTCTGGCACTGACATTTTTTGCTGGGGTCCTTGGGAAATTTTCTTCAGCATAAAAAAATTCATCAAAAATAGCAATAGAGTTTCTTATCTTTGTCTGGAATTTTGGAAAGCCAATGGCAGTTGAAAATTACCTGATGAAAAATTAAAAGTTGGCTTTTCTCATCCTAGTATTATTTCAGACATATTTTCACCTGGTGAGATGAATTATTGCAAGTTTTTCTGAGAACATTTTCTTCAGACCCACCTTTCTGATTGTTTGAAGACATTCAACTATAGCTGCTTCCTTGTTTCTCAAGTTAATTTTGGCAAAAAAAAGCAGGAACCTTTCAGATACCTACCATAAAGTCTTGCAATCAACAATATTTTGAGCCTAAAAAAGTTTTATGAATTGGTCATCAAATACTTTCTGTCATTCCTGTCTTGCTTGCAGACAATGCATCAGACAGTCAAGTACTTTTACTTTCCTTTCCCTCCTGACATGTGCTGCACCAAGTCACACACCAAAGGCTATGCAACCCAACTCAAAACAAGGTCAGATCCGGGTCTGACCAAGATTTCCAAATGCATGGCCCAAAAAGTCTATAAATGAACCTGCCTCTTTTAGTATAAGTGCTCATTGTCTATTGTTGTTGGTCAAGATATGTTGTATCAATGCAGTTGTTTGTTGCATATATATTGTTGAATATGGAATAAACTATGATGTTCTTTTATGGAATTTTCCAGGAGTATTCATTGAATCAGCCAGGAAAGAGGGATAAGAAATCTCCTTGTTTGATTAGTTGTCAGATTGAGTTATAAGAAAACATGCAATGGTAAGTTTTCTAGAATTAAAAACTCCAGAGATGTATAGAGTAATATACTTGGTACCGGGTCATCCGCCAGTCAGTCAATTGACAGTTGCGCACCTGCCAGTCGTCAAGCGCCGGTTGGTCTAACCGCCAGCCAGGGCAGTCCTTGGCCTTGCCAATCCCCAGTCCACCAAACCGTGGTCAGGTCACCCGATTGTTGGGGCACCCAAACAATTGGGTGACAAGAATCATGCTGATTCTTTCTAGAATTTGGTGAGCAGAATGGTATCCTACCATAGATTATTATTATTTTTTTAATTTCATCTTATAAAAATTTTCACGAAAAGAAAAAACTCATCAAACCCAACCTAACTTAACCTAACATATCATAACCTAACGTCCTAACCTAACCTAACCTAACCCAAACTAACATAACATAAACTGACCTAACCTAACCTAACATTGCTGAAATTTTGAAAAAAATCTGTGGTTCCTATGGTAAGACGAGTGACTTAAGACTTTTTTTTTTAGTCGATGATTCTTGTCACCCCATTGTTTGGGTGCCCCAACAATTGGGTGATTTGCAAGGCCAAGAACTGCCCTGGCTGGCGGTTGGACCAACTGGCACTTGATGACCAGCAGGTGCGCGACTGTGAATTGACCGACCGGCGGCTGACCGGACACAAATTTACTCTGCAACATCAACTAAAATAAAATCTGATAACAAAACTCTGCCTGTCCGCAGAATATAAATTTTTTAATTTGCTATAGTCTGTGTAAAGTTTTATGGAAACTTGGTGGTCCGCAAACCCATAAAGGTTGGAGAAGGCTTTTTTACAGGAGAATCTCATTGTACCAAATAATTGATAACAAAAAGAATTCGTTTTTTAGTCCCAATTCCAATACAGTAGCTGCAATTTGATACTGTATTTGAGTTTGCTTAGAGAGCATTTTTCTCAATAGCGAAACTGTTTTACCTGCCCAACTTCGTCAACTGCTTTAAAATGACATAAAAATATTTGGAAAAAATAGAAGAAAATAAAAAACCTTGGTGTTGGTCGGCGAGTATATTTAGTTAAGGAGCGAACATAAATGTCATGACTGTACTGCTAATTAGGATAGAACGTGATGAGACAAGACTTTCATTACATTCAAGACATTAATTCCCTCAGAAAATGGGAAAAGTTTCGTCGTGAAGACGGATAAGTACCCACATCATGAACTTTTCTCAGGGTGCACAAATGCTGAGCGTTGCAGCTTTCTTCATGTTTTGTGCACAGTTGGACGAACGAAGTCCTACTTCGGACTAAAAGACCGAGCACTAAGAGATTAGCAGTCGAAAATATGACATTATATCGTCACTTGGAGAGCATTTTTCTCGGTTCTTTTATGTGATTTGAAATAGGGAAGATAATTGAAAAACTTCGTGGTACTATAGCTAGAAACCCCTGCATTTTCGTAGAATAATTCTTGGATAAACGCCTGAGGCATTCCTTAACTAAGCAATCCGTTGAGGGAGGATGATGAAGTTTTATCAAAATTATCATTAGCAAGCATTTCATATGCTAAATCCATAAATTACTATTCTCTCTGACGAAGAACATTTGTGCTATAACCCCTCCTCCTCAATTTCTAATAATGTTGTGTTGTTAAACTTTGGCTAAATTTTAGAACACTAATTACAACAAAACAAACTGAGTGAATTTATGAATTTGGTGGTCTTGAAGTCATTTTGGACAACTTCCTGCTGAAGGTGGGAAATCCATGTATAATAAAAGCTTTCAATAATTGAACAAGAAAAAAAATTCTGTGAAAAATCTTAGAAAATCAGATCATTTTGTCCGGCTTAATTTTTTTAAAGAGTCCCTGAATTTGGCCAGAAGAGGTCCATATTGGCAATACATTTTTCTTCATAATTTCCAATAAGAAATAAATAATTTCCAATTATCCATTCCTATGAAACCATTACTGTATTTTTCCTAGAGGATGGAAATTCATTTTAATCCTGGGTAATGGAACTAATGAAAGTTCTCAGGTTGACTAAATATCCGAAGGGTTTCCGTTTCAATTACAGCAATTCCAAACCACTCCAGGGGTTTCAACCCAAATGATGATGGATGAGTTGATATTACGTTTGCTCAGTGGATTCTATGTGATCAGACCGTGAATATCCTTTCGTCTAACGTTCCCTTCTGGGATTGAGTGCTTCATTAACTTTTGATTCTGATAATGAAATTTGCGCAAAAAAAAGTTAAGTGCTTGATGGGCGAAAATGGAGGAAACCTCAACATCAATTCCGAATCACTAAGGACTTGCACTACGTCAGGTTTGCTAAGAAGTTCTGGACAGGTTTTGATTTCCTTTTTTTGCTTGAAGTTGTTGCGAAATTTCTTTGGCAAATTTAACGTGTTTCTCTGTACAGTATTGCGGTTACTTATTTATTATCTGAAGAAGACATGATTTTGAAACAGTCTCAATCAATGACATGGCAGTTCATAAAGTTTTTTAAATTCAGAAAGTTCAGAGCTAAAGTTGTTGGCATGTACTTCGCAATTTGACCCTAATCCATTGACAAACTAGGGTCAAATTGCAGGATACTCCATGAAATTCAAAAATATAAGTACGAAACGCAAAAAAGTGGCCAAAGCTGGTCACATTGTGGTGCAAGGGTAAAATTGCAAATCAACCTCCCTGAAAATTTTGACTGTCCAATGTGGGATGGTCAAATTGTGGAATGAGGTTGAATTGTGGGGTACCACCTGTACTCCATTAAAATTTAAAATCAATCAATTTAAATGTTTTCAACTTGTTTTAAACAAAATTGCCAATTTTATGGTTATTGTTGTCTTTTGGTGGGAGTTGGGAAATAAATTAAAAATTACAATTAAATCTAAACAAAAAATTTGCTTCACATCTGTTACTTGAAACTAAATATGATTTCTTTGACTGGATTTTGACACCTGAAAACTAATGGTGCTTTTCTTACTGAATGCTCCAAGTGGAACAAGTTTCATTTGTGCCACCAGCAGATGCTTGCTTTTCTGCGCACAGATTTTATCAATAAGGATGCTTGAGTTTGATTTTTATCAATTCTGTGCTTTGGCTTAAGATCTATTGAAAAAACGCAAATATCACAAAAATTATGAATCTGAACATGATTTTACCAAAATCCAAAATTGCAAAGAACTTTGCCACCTTCCATGTAAGGCATTGCAGAAACTTGTATCTCAAATTTTTTGAGAGTTATGAGCTTCAGAATTTTGCATAGTGCATTACAAAATTCATTGATTTTTATCTTCAATTTTTTTCCTGGTTTCCATCAGGACTTGTTTAGAGTTGAAAACCTTGTGCATACTTTATGCTTGCCTGTGTGTTGTATGCATTAACCCTGAAAAATGTGAAAAGAGAAGATCAGTCTCATAAACAACTTCATTGGGGAACATTGTCATTTCTTTTCCTTATGTTCATGCCTTCTGCATTGTATTTGCTTGCAAGCTACGTAATTGAATGAACATTTCAGTTCCCTCAATTTTGGAGTCTTGAAAAATACCCCCCATTAAATTTAATGAAGATTGTGGATAACACACATTAAAAAAAATTCTGTATCAAATATGCATCCAAGAAAAGATTAGTAATTTTATGCAAGGAACCATTGTATTTTCATCTAAAATCATGCATAAACTGCTTGAATTTTGTTCCAGCATTGGGTGATCTCTTGGGTTGCCCAATTGGTACAGCTGTGAAATATTTTTCAGTCAAATCTTTTTCTTTTAGATTAGATGGATTGATCTGTGATATTTTGCCTTCATTGAAAAAGGCAGAAACTTGCATGTAAACTTGTATTACGGTATTAGATTTAAAAGATTTATTGAGTGAGGTAAAAATGATTTTGATGGTAAGCATATACACCTAAAAACATATGCAGGCAATAGATTACTTGGAATGACTTTGTGCTTCAATGTGGATGATGGAGATGGTTTTGTGATACAGTTGAACCTCTCAAAGTCACATTTGAAGGGACCAGCAAAATTTTTTGACTTGAGAGCAGTTTTGACTTAGAGAGGTTTTGAGTTTCATAGAATTTATATGTGTTACTTATAAAAGCAAGCATTTTTATTGTGGGAAACGTTGAAGAATTGCACTAAATTATATAGCAAGATATTCTGGGCCTCAAATTGCTTCTAAAAGGTTTTGATAAAGCACTCAACTTGGAGACAGGGGTTGATTTGCCTAATTTAGTTCATCACAGTCTGTCAAAGCACATCCAATTCCATTTTTTATTGTTTTTTCTTTCCTGCTCCAATAAAATAATAACCTGAAGGCCTCAAAAATTTGACTTATGGAGGTTTTAGAGAAAAGCCTTCAAGTTAGGGAGGTTTTTAATGCGTTATCTCTAAAGGAATCCAGCTAGGGACTCAAAAAAAATTTGACGTAAGGGGGTTTTTACTTAGGGAGGTTCATCTTAGTGAGGTTCAACTGTACAATCAGTGCTTTGTGGAAAAATGCATATATATGAAAGCAATTATGCAGTTTGTGCTGATTTGAATCTCTTTGAGTCAAAAAGTTCCTTATGCCAACTGATGTTTAGTCCCTGACCTAATGCCTTCAACAACAATGTGATTTACCTTATGGACTTCATGCTACAGTATTATTCTGTGCAAAGAAAGAGAAGAGAAAATAGTAGTTTGATGATTAAGAAAAAATTGATAGAATATTTAGGTAAATGTACCTTTCCATCCAAATTAAGGCACAATAATGTCACAATCAGACAATCGCGGCAAATGTTATTTCTGGCAAAAGTTCATTTAAAAGACAAATTCAAATATGTTTTTTTGAAATGTATACTCTATTTGACAACACTCTATGTGACATTTGCTGATTTCAGAAATTGATTGTTCATCCAGAAGTTTTACGTTTTCAGAGGTATTCTTGGAATTAACTTAATTTTGATGTCAATAGTTGTGCACAGTTGTGTGGGTTTCTTGGCCTGAAGAATACTCATCAGAATTCGATACTTTAATTTTATCATAGGGTATTCTGGCTATAGTCTATTGTAGCATTTATTTATGAAACATATTTCATTCCAACTCAAAATACATTTTTAAATGAGTATATACTGTACATTCTCTTGTTGTATAAAAAGTGCACAACTACTTTCATTTGCCAATTTTCAAAAATCTAAGCTCATGCATATGTTCACCATATTCCTTGTGCTTATTGGAACTATACAGTACTCGAGTTAGAAAACTTTTCCTATTGCATTCATCTGATACAAGTGATTTTTGCTGATGCCAAGAAGTTTTGCTTGTGACAGGTTGAATGATATTTTGCATCAGCTTCAGTTAGAATTATATGATTTTCAAGCATTGTAAGTAATTTTGATTGACATGTTTGTGCAAGGAATGACGTGAGGCTCGTGTTTCTCTGCTCTCAAGCCTTTTGCCAAAAGCGTTTTAGGTCTCCCATCATGTTTTTCCAACAAGCACAATATTTAAACAAGGTGCGACCGACCCCCGGTATAGCGGGACATCAGAGGGCATTATCAGTATATTTTTAGTATCCCGAGACCCACGAATCGGAAACTCGGGTCAACCAGCACCTAGGTTCTTTCATGGCACCTGTGACGACGACCTAGTCTTCGAATCAGTCTCACGCCTTCTGTCGTGAATACATCATTCATTCATCCCACCCCGTTTTTCTTCCGGTTTTTCATTCTCATTGAATCCCTGCCTGAATCACTCTTCCGGTTTACGATCGAAATGATGCGTGAAACTGCTGCTGAAAATCTCAAGTTTTCTTTGAAAAATAAAATTTAGAAAAAAATGCAAGAATAATGCAAACTATTATTTTCTGTGAAAGTTCTTCTGACTTTGTTGTGACTTATTCCAGACTTCCTGTCGTCATTTCCGAAGAAAAATTGGATCTGATCTTTGGCATTTGCAAGTACAGTACTGTTTGTTTTGAATTCATTCGTCAGGGAAACAGTTTTCTGCTGTTGAAAAAATGTAAAAAAAAAATTCTAGAAAAGTCTTGAAGGATCATCGCGCTTGAAAAACATTCGAAAATATTTTCTGAAAAACAAAACAAACATTAAAAAACAGTACTTTCGAATGAAGTGCGTTGTGCTTTAAATTTCTGCAACAGGTATTGAAATTTTGAATGTATAAAAACCTTGATTGGAATTTGAAGTTCTTTGAACTGACGATGATGAGTGAAGGAGTCGATCTTTTGAATTTTAATGAGGGAAGTTCGTCGCCGTTCAAATGATGTTCTTGAAAAGAAACGAGCCTTGAATCATTTTATTTTCAAAAGTGGACACCTTGAGAAGGATTTTTAGAGTTTTATTTTCCTTTTGACACGAATCGGCGAGAGGTAAATGTTTTGAACCCAATAACGATGAGGTGAAGAGTGATTCAAGTGGGGGGTTCAAGAGTCTTTTCAACGCGGAGGTGTGGAACCTTTTTGTGCTCTTTTTCCCGTGCTCTTCTTCTTCTTTTATTTTTTCCTCTAAATTCCCCGCAGAAAATTTTGCAGAATACGTGCGAGTCGAGTAGGCGGTTCGAACCAGGGTTTTTAGGGGGTCTTGGGTTTTTGTGCCAAATTGACCGACGACGTCGACAAGAACAAGGCAGAAAAGGAATCTGCAGTGCGAAAAGGGTCTGATTTCCAGGTCAGTTCCCCGATTGATGCCGCTTTTTTTCTCCAGTCTCAAAAGATTGAATGCGTATAGGAAGTATATCTCATTTTTTGGTTTGTTTCTAGAATGAAAAGACCTCTAGAAAGCTGAACCTACACATACATGGATTTTTCTATTGACATTTGTGCTACTTGTACGAAGCTGTTTGCGTGCTTCTCCTCTTTCCGAAGATTTTCATCAATTCATCTTAATCTACGAGAAAGATCTGGTTATTGGATGATGAAAAAAATGTCCACGTGTCATCTTCATGTAATTTGGTCACGTGTCAAGTGGATTTAATCATCTGCAAGCGCTTTAAGTCCACAAGCCCGAGGATATTTGTACTATTTGCACAAGCTCATGAATATTTGCAGGGAATATTTGCGCACGAATATAGCTGTTGCTGCAGTAAAAGGATCAAATACTCCATTAACAACAAATTATGATTACTGTTCATCTAAATTTTGCTCACTGACCCTTGGTCTGTGATCAAGGGTCACAAAAGAATTAAAAAAAAACACTGGCAATCAGCCTTTTGAGGCCAAGAACACATATTCAAGAGGTCACCTTGAATATATTTTCCTAGTTTTGAAATGAACTTTATTCAGATTCTTTCAGTAAAGAGAATCAAGAATGCCATGAATTCAATATTGGAATAAATGCACACACACACAGAATAAATACAAGCACCAGATCAGATCAAACAAATATGCATCACAGATTTGTGCATAAATCGCTTAGTAAGAAAAAATGATTAAGTATTTGCACATCCTTAACTCTAGGATGAAAGAGATTGGTCTAGGTCAACCTGGAGCCTACAAGTAATCACACACACTGAGCATTAGGAGATCAACTCAATTGTACTCTTCTTGCAGCGGCAAGGTAGCAAACATATAAAATAAGCTATAGTTCTTAATAACTCTGCTCTGGACAGTGGCTATAGTAACGAAATGGCAAACTGGCCTTGTGCATGCAATGGCCACTGGGGTTTGGTTGATGTGCTGGCATGAAGTATTCCATTAGCCAAAGCCTGATTGGCTAATACAAAATTATTCAAAGTTACTGATATGTGGGAAAGCATGCTGGTATATTATGGCTGGCATGCAGCTGTTATTTTTTTATTGTCCCTCAAGAGTTCAGGACCAACTGCTCAAAAAATTGAATTGATGAGAGCTTTTATCAGTTTCTTGGAATTTTCTGGTCCTGTGATCTGACCAGAAAATTTCAGAATAGTCTTGCATATTCCCTGGCCTCTGATTGGCCAACATTGCACTGCATCATCAGCTGATGCAGGAGGAAACCTTCATAGGTTCCCAATGAATGAATTATCAAAGACCAGCAAAGTTTCTGCAGGAAGCTGCAATCCTAGACTTGAATTTAATTTGTTTTATCAAGGAAGGGCGGCAAAAGCCAGCTTTCAAAGAGAATTCCATAAATATTATTATTCACAGCAACACAATATTCCACCGCGGGGAAAAAAAAGTAATTCGGAACCCAGGAAAAAAAAACATGGCGGCCATGGTGATGGTGGTGCTGGTATATAGTGTGATGGTGTGGGGCACAGGTCGTGCCAGTTGTGGCTTNGGTCAACCAGCACCTAGGTTCTTTCATGGCACCTGTGACGACGACCTAGTCTTCGAATCAGTCTCACGCCTTCTGTCGTGAATACATCATTCATTCATCCCACCCCGTTTTTCTTCCGGTTTTTCATCATCCTCATTGAATCCCTGCCTGAATCACTCTTCCGGTTTACGATCGAAATGATGCGTGAAACTGCTGCTGAAAATCTCAAGTCTTCTTTGAAAAAGATAATTTAGAAAAAAAATGCAAGAATAATGCAAACTATTATTTTCTGTGAAAGTTCTTCTGACTTCGTTGTGACTTATTCCAGACTTCCTGTCGTCATTTCCGAAGAAAAATTGGATCTGATCTTTGGCATTTGCAAGTACAGTACTGTTTGTTTTGAATTCATTCAGGGAAACAATTTCCTGCTTTTGAAAAAATGTAAAAAAAAAATTCTAGAAAAGTCTTGAAGGATCATCGCGCTTGAAAAGCATTCGAAAATATTTTCTGAAAAACAAAACAAACATTTAAAAACAGTACTTTCGAATGAAGTGCGTTGTGCTTTGAATTTCTGCAACAGGTATTGAAATTTTGAATGTATAAAAACCTTGATTGGAATTTGAAGTTCTTTGAACTGACGATGATGAGTGAAGGAGTCGATCTTTTGAATTTTAATGAGGGAAGTTCGACGCCGTTCAAATGATGTTCTTGAAAAGAAACGAGGCTTGAATCATTTTATTTTCAAACGTGGGCAACTTGAGAAGGATTTTTAGAATTTTCTTTTTCTTTTGACACGAATCGGCGAGGGGTAAATGTTTTGGACCCAATAACGATGAGGTGAAGAGTGATTCAAGTGGGGGTTTAAGAGTCTGTTCAACGCGGGGGTGTGGAACCTTTTTGTCGCAGATTTCTTTCCCGTGCTCTTCTTTTATTTTTCCTCTAAATTCCCCGCAGAAAATTTTGCAGAATACGTGCGAGTCGAGTAGGCGGTCGAACCAGGGTTTTAGGGGCTCTTGGGTTTTTGTGCCAAATTGACCGACGTCGACAAGAACAAGGCAGAAAAGGAATCTGCAGTGCGAAAAGAAAAGGGTCTGATTTCCAGGTCAGTTCCCCGATTGATGCCGCTTTTTTTCTCCAGTCTCAAAAGATTGAATACGTATTGGAAGTATATCTCATTTTTTGTTTTGATTTTAGAATGAATAGACCTCTAGAAAGCTGAACCTACACATACATGGATTTTTCTATTGATATTTGTGCTACTTATACGAAGCTTTTCGCGTGCTTCTCCTCTTTGCGAAAGATTTTCATCAATTCATCTTAATCTACGAGAAAGATCTGGTTATTGGATGATGAAAAAAAATGTCCACGTGTCATCTTCATGTAATTTGGTCACGTGTCAAGTGGATTTAATCATCTGCAAACCCTTTTAGTCCACAAGCCCGAGAATATTTGTACTATTTGCAGAAGCTCATGAATATTTGCAGGGAATATTTGCGTACGAATATAGCTGTTGCTGCAGTAAAAAGATCAAATACTCCATTTACAACAAATTATGATTACTGTGCATCTAAATTTTGCTCACTGACCCTTGGTCTGTGATCAAGGGTCACAGAAGAAGTAAATAAAAACACAGGCAATCAGCCTTTTGAGGCCAACATATTCAAGAGGTCACCTTGAAAATATTTTCCTAGTTTTGAAAATGATATTTATTCAGGTACTTTCAGTAAAGAAAATCAAGAATGCCATGAATTCAATATTGGAATAAATTCACACACACACAGAATAAATACAGTACAAGCACCAGAGCAGATCAAACAAATATGCATCACAGATTTGTGCATAAATCGCTTAGTAAGAAGAAATGATAAAGTAAGTATTTGCACATCCTTAACTCTAGGATGAAAGAGATTGGTCTAGGTCAACCTGGAGCCTACAAGTAATCACACACACTGAGCATTAGGAGATCAACTCAATTGTACTCTTCTTGGAGCAGCAAGGTAGCAAACATATAAAATAAGCTATAGTTCTTGATAATTCTGCTCTGGACAGTGGCTAGTAACCAAATGGCAAACTTCCACTGTGCATGCAATGGCCAGCGGGGTTTGGCTGATGTGCTGGCATGCAGTATTCCATTAGCCAAACCCTGATTGGCTAATACAAAATTATTCAAAGTTACTGATGTGTGGGAAAGCATGCTGGTACATTATGGCTGGCATGCAGCTGTTATTTTTTTATTGTCCCTCAAGAGTTCAGGACCAACTGCTCAAAAAATTGAATTGATGAGAGCTTTTATCAGTTTCTTGGAATTTTCTGGTCCTGTGATCTGACCAGAAAATTCCAGAATAGTCTTGCATATTCCCTGGCCTCTGATTGGCCAACATTGTACTGCATCATCAGCTGATGCAGGAGGAAACCTTCATAGGTTCCCAATGAATGAATCATTAAAGCCTCAACAAAGTTTCTGCAGGAAGCTGCATTCCTTGACTTGAATTCAATTTTTCTTTTAAGGAAGGGCGGCAAAAACCAGCTTTCAAAGAGAATTCCATAAATATTATTATTCACAGAAACACAATATTCCACCGCGGGAAAAAAAAGTAATTCGGAACCCAGGAAAAAAAAACATGGCGGCCATGGTGATGGTGGTGCTGGTATATAGTGTGATGGTGTGGGGCACAGGTCGTGCCAGTTGTGGCTTGGCCGGGTTCCAACTTGGCATGTCCCTGATGATGGCCAGGTATCGCAAGGTACAGCGGGCTCCACCTGAGTGGGAGCCCGTGCCCCACTTTTTTTTCTCCATCCGCCAATGTGTCAATTTTTTTCCTCGCTTTTCTTCTTTTGTGCCATTTTGGAAACCCTCTCCTCTGAGTCTTCTTTAGTGATATATACACCCGCGCCCCAAGGCCTCGGGGTGTCGTCCAGCTGACTCTCCTGGGCTTATATGCTTTTCTCTTGAACCCCTGGATTTGGGGGTTGAATCGTTCAATACAGTATAGCTCTTATCTTTCAAGAAAGGTGGACAGAAAAGCATTGTCAAAATTCGGACGTTTCTTTTCTCTGCTGAATTTCCCTCAAAATTTCTCAGAGACTAACTCACTGCCTAATTTGGTGAAAATTACAGTACTTTCCTGTTATCTCTTTACATACTTTCCTGTTATATCTCTGTACCTTCCCTCTGACCAATTTAACCTGACCAAACCAAACTTCACCTAACCGCCTCCCAAAATCAGTTTCTGCTTTCTTTGGGTTTCTGCTGAAACTGATTTTGGGAGGCAGTTAGGTGAAGTTAGGTTAGGTCAGGTTATGTTTTTTACAAATATCTTTTAATGAACATAACCTGACCTATCCTAACTTTACCTAACTGCCTCCCAAAATCAGTTTCAGCAGAATTTTATTTTTCTGAATTCTGCAGAAACTGATTTTGTCCTAAAGATTTGTCTGGATGGTAGTGCAGTCTAGGAATGAGGTACAGAGATAATAGAAAAGTACCAAAATTACTGTTATTTTCTCATTCCGTATGGGAATTTTGCGGTATTTGTCACTGCCTGTATGTTCAATGAGAATTAGGTGCACCGGAAATTTATTTTAAATTCCTATACAATTTCTTGTCAATGGGAAATGGAATGTGCTTTGCATGCAGACATGGGACCCCAAAATGCAGATGTAATTGATGCTTGGGCCTTGCTCCTATGTTGGAATGTCCACATTTAGGAGCTTGTCTTCCACTTTATATATAGGCTTCAATGGGAACATATTGTTAAACCAGAAACATTCTTGGATTTGTTTCTGAGTTTCTTTCAGCTTAATTAAAATTTTCCTTGGAAGGGAAAGGATAAGGTTTTCAATGCATCATTTCCTTGTTTTGTGTTTCTCCCTCTATTTCACATGTCATCCCCCGTTGAAGCCTGATCAATTTTCTTGTATGTATTCCTTTTCACTGATGGCAGTGACAGATGGCAATGACTTACCACCCCTCTGAATAGTTGCTTTCATGCTGTGTAGTGCAATATTGTATATAGATTACAGTTGAACCTTGATAACTCAAGCCTCCCTAAGTTGAATACCTCCCTATGCAATTTTTTAAAAGTCCATGTTGAATTCCCCTAGGAACAATATTTTAAAAAGCTCTCATGTAACTTGAAGATTTTTCCACTTAAACTCCCTAACTCAAATTTTGTTGAGGCCTTTTGGCTATTTTATTCTTGACAAAGGCATGAGAGAATAAATCAAACCCAGAATTTGATGTGCTTTGTTCTATTAAAAGGGAAAGAAAGATTAAATTGAGCAAATTTAGGCCCTGCCTCCAAGTTACTCATTTAAGATGCAATCAAATGCCCAGAATATCAGCATTTACAATTTTGTGCAATTCTTCTATGTTTTCTACAGCAAACAAGCTTGTTTCAGTTACTCAAACCTCAATATGCAGCACCTGCGCTGCTGTGTGTGTTTCAGAATTAATCTATATTTTATTGCAATTTGTTCTCAGGAAGCCTTCCAGCAATTAACCATACTTCTTTCACAAATACTTGTTGTTCGACTAATGCATCTTGCCACAAAATATAATGTTTTTTATAATTGTATGTAAATCTTAATTTCTCTTGTTAGTTGAGTCAACAATATTCAATTGGTTCTGTTGTTAATGGAGAATTGGGAATACAGTCCTTTGTAGATAACTTTTCTCAACTTCAAAATACAAAAAGAAATATGAAATGATCCAAATGTGTCCTTGTACTAAACACTGAATGCTCAATGTCTCAATGATCAAGCAATGTACAGGCAATGTTCAAAGTGAACATTGATTGTACATTTGATCATGGAGGGTTCATTGAGGGTTCATCAAGCATTCATAGAGCATTCATTGTTTAGTACAAGGAGGCATTTGGATTGCCCTTGTTTTGGGGAACATTTGATTGTTTTTGAACACCCTTCTATCTTAATTAGCAAACTTTATACCACTTTATACTTCAAAGTATGGGGGAAATTTTTATTATTATTTAGTTTTTAACAGTAAATAACAATTCTTTGGTGCTGAATCCAGCTGCAAGAATAAGTTTGGTTCTGATCTTGTTACAGCAAATTAATATTGAGCATTGATGAAATTTTTCATTCATGAGCAGAATAGTTTTTAAAGAGAAAATATTGTTACATTTATTACAGCAAGGCAAATGATGCTGTGATTCTCTAATGNATTTTTCTGAATTCTGCAGAAACTGATTTTGTCCTAAAGATTTGTCTGGATGGTAGTGCAGTCTAGGAATGAGGTACAGAGATAATAGGAAAGTACCAAAATTACTGTTATTTTCTCATTCCGTATGGGAATTTTGCGGTATTTGTCACTGCCTGTATGTTCAATGAGAATTAGGTGCACCGGAAATTTATTTTAAATTCCTATACAATTTCTTGTCAATGGGAAATGGAATGTGCTTTGCATGCAGACATGGGACCCCAAAATGCAGATGTAATTGATGCTTGGGCCTTGCTCCTATGTTGGAATGTCCACATTTAGGATCTTGTCTTCCACTTTATATATAGACTTCAATGGAAACATATTGTTAAACCAGAAACATTCTTGGATTTGTTTCTGAGTTTCTTTCAGCTTAATTAAATTTTTCCTTGGAAGGGAAAGGATAAGGTTTTCAATGCATCATTTCCTTGTTTTGTGTTTCTCCCTCCATTTCACATGTCATCCCCCGTTGAAGCCTGATCAATTTTCTTGTATGTATTCCTTTTCACTGATGGCAGTGACAGATGGCAATGACTTACCACCCCTCTGAATAGTTGCTTTCACACTGTGTAGTGCAATCTTGTATAGATTATAGTTGAACCTTGATAACTCAAACCTCCCTGAGTTGAATACCTCCCTATGCCATTTTTTAAAATCCCATGTTGAATTCCCCTAGGAACAACATTTTAAAAACCTCTCATCTAACTTGAAGATTTTTCCACTTAAACTCCCTAACTCAAATTTTGTTGAGGCCTTTTGGCTATTTTAATCTTGACAAAGGCATGAGAGAAGAAATCAAAATCAGAATTTGATGTGTTTTGATTCTTTTGAAAGGGAAAGAACAATTAAATTGAGCAAATTTAGTCCCTGCCTCCAAGTTACTCATTTAAGATGCAATCAACTGCCCATAATATCAGCATTTATACGTTTGTGCAATTCTTCTATGTTTTCTACAGCAAAAAAGCTTGTTTCAGTTACTCAAACCTCAATATGCAGCACCTGCGCTTCTGTGTGTGTTTCAGAATTAATCTATATTTTATTGACATTTGTTCTCAGGAAGCCTTCCAGCAATTAACCATACTTCTTTAACAAATACTTGTTGTTTGACTAATGCATCTTGCCACAAAATATAACGTTTTTTATAATTGTATTTAAATCTTAATTCATCTTGTTAGTTGAGTCAACAAGATTCAATTGGCTCTGTTGTTAATGGAGAATTGGGAATACAGTCCTTTGTAGATAACTTTTCTCAATTTCAAAATACAAAAAGAAATTACTTTACTAGGTTTACACAGGAACATGATTTGTGACTTACGAGTTACAGAGTTACTAGTTCGTTACATGTCCGTTACAAGTTTCACTTGTAACTAACATGTAAACTAGTACCTCCCAAGTAACTCCCTTCATCAAGCATTCATAGAGCATTCATTGTTTAGTACAAGGAGGCATTTGGATTGCCCTTGTTTTGGGGAACATTTGATTGTTTTTGAACACCCTTCTATCTTAATTAGCAAACTTTATACCACTTTATACTTCAAAGTATGGGGGAAATTTTTATTATTATTTAGTTTTTAACAGTAAATAACAATTCTTTGGTGCTGAATCCAGCTGCAAGAATAAGTTTGGTTCTGATCTTGTTACAGCAAATTAATATTGAGCATTGATGAAATTTTTCATTCATGAGCAGAATAGTTTTTAAAGAGAAAATATTGTTACATTTATTACAGCAAGGCAAATGATGCTGTGATTCTCTAATGATTAAAATGTATGTGAGGTTTTGATCATAGAAACAGAAATCACCAACCTCTTTTTTCACCACAAAAATATTCCAACTCCTGATTTTCTGAATGAATATGGAAATACCTCATTTAGTATAAGTAGCATACCTGTTTACATTGGACCTAGCTTGTGAGTGCATAGCTAGATGTGAGGGTGACTGACTCTCACTCAGATGGCCCCAGTTTGAAACCCAGGAGCATCATCAGGACAGCAGATTTAAAGCAAGGGAGCAGCTGCAGCAAAGAATATTGTGAACAGAAGGAACACAGATGAAGTATAGAAGAAAGAGGAAAGAGTATAACAAAAAGAAGGCAAAATAAAGAAGTAAATGGCAGCAAAGAAATAGGGATTTTTTAAATATTTTTTAATGCTGTCAGGCATTGGGGCAATGCCATTGGCATCACATTGGGGGTGGGTTTTAGAAATGTCAATTGAATGGGAAGCAATATTGCCTTTTTATTATTGCCTCTCAGGCTCAACAGTTTCAACTCCATTGGCAATGGGTTCCAAGCTCATTTCAAAATGTCTTCTGCCAATGTCAGGGGGCAAGGCATTGAGTGGCAACCAAGTTGACTTTGCTAGACCTTCTTGCCATATTGGCATGGCAATGCGTTGGGAACAAGATTTGAAATGCCCCAATTCTTTGCTGGGTAATTGCTAATTCCCTTCTTTGTAACTTTTCTGATGACACGCTATTGCTTCCAAACAATCCTGAATGCTAGTCCTACAGTATTGGAGTACACAAACCAGAAGTGTAAATCTTGATGGAACCTTGTGAATGCTGAAAAGTGGCAAATACATTGTTCTGTTCATTCATGCATTCATTCATTCTACAAACCAGGGGGAATTTTCCCTTTATACATTGTTTTCACAAATAAGAGAATTAATCCATATATGCCCTGGCTACTGAAAAATTGGAAATCTCCTTGCAAAAAATAGATATTATTCCAGAAATATGAACTAAAAATGGATGCATATGTGTTAAGAGCACATTTGTTTTCACCTGTATCACAGGAAAATTGATTCTTAAGATTTAAATTTTATGAGGGATGAACTCCAATTTTCTTGGAATTCACAATTTATTTTTCTTTCAACTTGTTCCTGTTTTCTCATATCACAAAAAATGTGATCATTGGTAGATGGTGTCTATAATAAACATTTAATGTTTGCAAGATATCAATTTTTGAGGGATGAATAACTCACAATCAGTGGATCGGAATAACTTTGACAACTACAAGAGGCACCGTAGAAAACCAAGCCTCAACTCAGAACAGTACTTTCTGGAACCCCAATCCAAAACACCTTCGGTGCAGTACAAATGAAGTACATTTTTTTTTATTCGCGAAGAGCTGCTGCCTCTTAAACGTCATTGCCGTTGTTTCATTCGCCAGTGTCGGTGCTGTCGAGTCGCGGCCGTTTATAGGCGAGACGTCGTCGACGGCGTCGACGGTGGTCCGCGTCAGTCCCGGGGCGAAAACCGACGCGGAAACACTTTGCTTCAATCATTTTCACGGTGGCTATATGATGAAAAATATAGGCGGAAAGAAAGAGAGGAACACTTTTGCAAGAAAATCATTTTGACGAATTCTGCGCAGCCAGAATTTGACCAGCAAAATGCCTCCCGGTGTTGATGAATTCTTGTGCCACTTATAGAATGAAAAAACTTCCACTGATGGTGATTTTTTCAATGTTAGAAATAATTGCTGTCATTTTTTGTCATGTTGCTGTTTGGATTTTTAATTTTCAAACGAGTGAAACATTTTAATATTTCGGGAAAGTGTGGCTGATTTTTTTTCTTCAAAAATGCATTTCCATATGGATTACAATAATTAGCAGGTCCCCAATTGTGAAGTGATTTCTGTTACACGACTCGGGATTCTTGAGTGATTTCAAAAAAAAAAACATGGAATAAAGTAACATGATTATTTTTCAGACTTTCATCCCCTTTGATAAAGAAATCAGCCTACGTTGATTCAAAATTTATTTTGAAACACTTGGGGTTTCGAGGTATAGTACTCTAGCATCATTTTTAAAATTCATTTACGATAGAAACTTGTATTAAAGTATTTTTCTTACATCAAAAATTCCAGAATCAACTTCAAGATTTTTTTACTCCGTCTGAGGTTTCTTATCAAGAGAAAGAAGCTCATAATTTCAAAACTTGTACAGCATATTTGATTTCTTTTCTAGGAAAAGTGTGAATTCGTAGTTCGATGTGTGTAAAGTATGTACGCTTCCCAAAAAATTTGAAATGCAAAATAACCAAAATTTGAGAAGAGCACAAAACTGAAATTTAGCAATAATGTATAAAACTCCAAATATTCAAAAGCGGGTCGACTATACTCGTAATTTTTCCGGAATTATTTAAGATTATTTTGAAAATTTGATGATCGTTGAAAAAATTTTAAAAGCTCAGTATTCTATTTTGGAATGATAATTTCGCAGAAACATGACACTGGTGAGTTCAGAGAATTCCTTGTCAATTTTCCATTTCCTTATACATTAATCACAGTCATTGAATCGAATATGCGTCCATAACCTATAGTGCTTCCCTTGATGTGAAATCGAATTTTTACCGTCAAAAATCTACACGCAGTTTCTAAAAAGGATTTTTTAAGGTAATCAAAAGTAAAATGAAATACAATTTTATTTCGGGGGAGTTCGCTTCCTTCCGTATTTTTTTTCGCCATACATTTAAGGAAATGGGAGGGAAATTATGAGCGAGGTTTCCTGGAAAGTGTTCTGTTCTGTGGGGTCGAGCACTCCGTCAAAAGGCGGGGATGGAGGAAGAAGAAAAAAAAGCATGACAGATTTTCTAGAGTTCTAGATAATTCTGCGAAGGAAGCAGTCGTGCCAACAATAGAACATTTTCTTGGAGTTTGTATATATCATGGGGGCGGTTCGCGAAACGCTCCAAGAAACAATGTCTTCTGGGTTTTTTGCTCTCGTGTTCCAGCGCTGCGTTGCAGAAATTGTTTCGCCGAAATCCGAGCGAAAAGTGATTCGTGGTCCACATTCCGTGTTTTTTTTCGCTATAGTGATGCGCACTTTCCTTTTTCGCAAAAATAAAAATGCCCTATATAGCAAAACAACAATAGGCTCTTGTAAAGTATTTGAGAAAATCTCTCTGCTTGCAGATCAATTGAATATTACAGATTTTAAGCTGCATGAAAAATATTCCAGATGGAAGAGACATCAGAGTGATGAGGCAATTATACCCAGCCTCCAAGGGAATTTACAGTAGACCCCCGCCTAACAGACATCCCTTGTGAGGAATTTTTGCCCAACAGACCAGCTCTGCAGGCAGTTTTTCATCCTGCCCAACAGACAAAATCTGCCAAACAGACATCTGTTGGTTTAAAACTAGTGTTTACAATTAAAAGTTTTAATTTTTTTTTACAGTGGCCCCCCCACCTATAACAGACCTCCCATGTGAGGGATTTTTGCCTAACACACCAGCTCTGCAAGCAGTTTTTCCTCTTGCCCAACAGACAAAATCTGCCATAGAGACTTCTGTTGGATTAAAAGTAGCATTGACAAATACAGTGGCCCCCCACCTAACAGACCTCCCGTGTAAGGGATTTTCGCTAAACAGACCAGCTCTGCAAGCAGTTTTTCCTCCCGCCCAACAGACAAAATCCACCAAACAGACTTCTTTTGGTTTAAAATTAGTGTTGAAAATTGAAATTTTTTATTTTTTATGTAATTGAATTTGTGTAAAGGACTTTCCGTCTAACAGACTTGTCCCTCCCACAAATCAAGTCCGTTAGACGGGGGTTGACTGTATAAGTTTAAATTTTTATGTAGCGTCCCCCTGCCTAACAGACATCCTGCAGCATAAGGGCTTTTTGCTTAAAAGACCAGTTCTGCAGGTAGTTTTTCCTCCTGCCCAATAAACAGAAAAAAATCTGCCAAACAGAGTTTTTTGGTTTCAGATTTGTGTTGAAATTGAAATTTTTAATTTTTTAAATAATTGAATTTGTCTAAAGGACTTTTTGTCCAACCTACTTGTCTGTTGCATGAATCAAGTCTGTTAGATAGGGGTTGACTGTAATTGAATTTGTCTAGAGGACTTTTTGTCCAACAGGCCTGTCCATTGCACAAATTAAGTCTGTTAGACAAGGTTTGACTGTAATTTAAAGTGCAAAACTACATTTATGACTGCAAAAATTAATAAGAAGCTGGAGCATTCTCACTCCTTGGATGTTGAAAGAGGACTTCATTATTGTTTCATCACAGGCTTCATAAAGACAAAAATTGCACACAGAATCACCAAATATAATCTCGCATTGTATACAGATCATTGCATACAGATTAATATAACCCACTATATTGTTTTACATGGAATTTTTTCCAGTAAAAAGCTAATTTAAATGAATTACTGTATATTGAGTTTCAATCAAAAAAAAAAGCATAAATTCCTTTGGTTTCACCCTACAAGAAGCCTTGAAAATGATTCCATAAGCCACCATGTAAATTTTTTGGGATGATCTAAAAAAGTATACCACTGATGTGCGTGTGAGTGTGTGTTTTTTGTGTGTGGAAAATGTGAAAACTGGATGCTTCAGGAATTTTTGGTTAAATCGTTTTTACAGCGGCAAATATACGCAGTGAGCTCAACTTTTTTTCTTTTTAATTCTTCGTAGGAAAATTTACCGTTGGAATAATGCCAAATAATAATCGATTGTTGCAAATTCGGTCAATAGTTGACCTATGTGATGAGTGACCTGTGGTTTTTTTTTTGTCTTGGGGGACCAATGGACCTTGTTTGAATAAATTATGAATTGTGTCACGAAAACAATTAGTGATTGGTCAATCATTTGATAAAATCTCCAAATCAACCGCAGCTAAATTTTGCCAACCGAAAATTTTACCCAAATATTTACTTAAAAAAGATTAACATCCCACTCATGCACTTCTCAATATTGTGAAAATAAAGTACACATAAACGCGAATTTAAAGTTGGATAGATTATATTAAAATTTTTTGATTATCCAACAAAATAACGTTCGTTACGAACTGTATTTTTTTCACAAAGGAAAGTATTTTCGGGTTCCCACAGCAAAACAAGTTGCAAAAAAATATAAAATAAGCATCACTCCTGATGGTGGAATGACAACACTGTGATGCCAAAACTCTCATTTTTAATTTCGGCGGAAATAATCTTGCTGAAGTTTTTGGCAAACGATGTTTCTGCGTGTTTTTTTTTTTTTTTTGCGGTGCGATTTTAATTTATTTTTACTCATCTCTGGTACAACTACTTCCCTTATTATTGTTTAACTTTCCGGCTTTCAAAGCTCGAAATATTTTCTTTTTCGTGTGAGGAAATCAGGTGGAATTTATTTTGTTTTGAAAATACAAAAAAAAATTGAACAATTTCAGGTCTAACTTCCTGAACCGCAATCTTTTACGAATGTTTGTTAGAAAGCCGGAGAGTGGAATTATTTCAATTTGATGAGTTAATGCATGTATTTTGGAAAAATCTGAAGCTGACATTTTTCTTGAATTTCTTCGAAATGTTAGAAAATGGCGTAAACTAATCATCTCCATGATCATCTCCATGATGGAGATGGAGATCCATCATCTCCATCTCCATGATCTCCAAGTTTATCTGAATCAATGTACTAAATCAATTAAAAGTTGGAATAATTTCATTTGAATTTCAACCCGATGCCTGAAATGAAACGGGTTCGAAAAAAGAACATTCAGGAATTTTAAAAAATCAAAGATTTTAATTTTTATTTTTTTATTTTTCACCCGTAAATTAAATCGAGCTTTAATCTCGAGGGAATTTGACAAGGCTTTTTATAGACAGATCCGTCGAATTGAAATCGCGATTTGTACCGGCACCCGTCGTTCGCAAGTGTGCTAAATCGAACGCGGAACGCGGAACTTCGACCGGCAAATTTTGGAAACGATTCAAATTCCTCGTGTGCCAAATAACGTCCCGTCTCTCTTGTCCCTGTCTCACACTCATATAAAAACCCTTGAAGTAATGCCCACCCAAAGAAGAAAAAAATATATATGCATATTCTACACACGCACCAAGAAAAATAAAAAAATCATAGGGATCCCCCGCGGAAAAATAAGAGGGGATCTCGGAGAAAGAGATGCGGAGTCTTTTTGATCCACAGCTTGTTTATCCCCGGCTTTCGAACTATAGAGGAAAAAGTGGTCTGGACCTCGTAGGAAAATCTTCTTCTTTTCCTGTTTCTACTCGTTTCTTTTTTATTTCAAATATACATATATTTTGAAAAGAGGAATTATTCTTTCCTGCCCACCTGCCGGAATGAGAGATTGTCCGGACAGGACTTGGGGTGTTTACTGAGCGGCTTTTGCAGCAGGAAAGTCGCCTGCCTCAGTCTTTTGCTCCGAACTCGTGATCCCCTCTGTGGAATCCCACCTTTTCGCAACGTGACTCGAGAGGATCCTTTTTTTGCGTTTCTAATTTTTTTTTTCAAGTTTCAAAAAGTATATAAGGAAGGTGTCTGCTCGTCTGTAAATAGTTTTTTTATCATTTCCTTGGAAATACGTGCATACTTTGCTCCTCCGAAGACAGGACTTGACATTTCCTGCTTCAAGTTCGCGGATATTTTATCCTAGCCTTGCCTTATTTTTGTTTGAGTGGCATTGCTTTATTTAATTAATATTACAGTGAGACCCCCAGATGCGGACATAATTGATGGTGCATCAAGAGTGTCCCTAAGTTGAGTCTTGTTTTCCCGTAGACTTACATTATATAATTTTAAATTGGTATTTTATGGAAGAAATATTCTTCAGAATTCCATGAAAAAAATGTTTGCCCCTTGAATTTTATTCAGGGAATATCTTTTCAACCCAATAAGAACATATGGAGCATTGAATATTACACTGCTGTACAGTTCATTGAAATATTGGCATCTGTGAAAATAACGTCAAAGTCACAAACCAAGAAGGAATAAGTCCCTCTGTGCTATATAGGTAATTTTTTTTAAATCAGCTGAATGCATGGGAAAGTGATGGGAAAAGTACCAAAAGAATTTTTCTTGCATAGATATTAGGGTTGGAAATCTGTTTTTTGCAATTAAGCCTAATAAAAGTCAATTTTCCTAAAATGTATTGGCAATTTCATCATGCAACGTCCTCATGTTGAGTCAGTGTCCATATGTTGGGCATTTTTCATGATTTTTTATTGAAAAATAAATGTCTCTAAGTCGAATTGTCCCCAAGTCAAGGTGTCCGCATGTGGGGGTCTCACTGTATTATCAATTCGCATTCGGATGAGAGAAAATGTTTTTTATTCTCGTTTTGGGAAAAATGAGTTTAACTTCTTTTGAAAAGTTACTTTTTTCTGTAGTATAAAAAGTATCGGGATTAAATAAAGCCAGTGGAGGATTATTTGGCGTGTAAGTACTGAAAGTGACTCAATTGTAAAACGTGAAGTTGAGTTCCATTATTCCTCAAATTATTGCGAGAAGAAAAAATGTATCCTTGCTGTGCTGAATTTTCCTGGTACATTTTAGAGGACTCGAATTTTAATCGAATGAGAAACGCAAAATTTTTGTGTGAAAAAATTAGAAAGAGGATTCGATTAAGGAGCAATTTTCGAAAACCCTGGCTCTGTTCAAACGGATCCAGAAAATTTTCGCCTTTTGAAATTCAACGCATTATAGTTTGACTCGTGAAATTTTGATCTTGTCACTTCGGAAGTACTTTACTTCCTTCGAAATTTTAAAGATTTTAAAAATTGAAAGTACTGTACAAAGGATTAAAATCATGTCTTGCATCGCGTATTTCAAGCCTTTGAGACTGAACATTGACACTATGACGGAAGTTAGTCTAATGTGGGTTAAAAATCGCGTGCCAATTTTTTCTACTGATTTTTGCACGACGACCCACTCATCTGTCTTCGTAAAATCGAAAATCGGTCGGCTGGAGCTTGTAACAGCTCGAATATTTAGCCTGTGTTCTTGAGAAAATTTCCAAACATCACTTAAAATTCGTTAGCCTTATTGGATGATACATTCTCCACCCCTTTTGTTGAGACCAAAAGGTTTTTAATCACTTTTTTAACCCTGGTGTGCCAAAGTCAGGATATATTTGTGCCACTGGGCACTGGGAATGAAACAAACCTACTTTTTTTTTTTACCAAGAGCTAAGTCAGGAAAAAGTCTGAGGTTTTTTTCTAATCCTGCAACATTTTCAATAAAAATTCAAAAAAATCCCTCACTGGGTAACGTTTTTTCCTGCATTCCTGGCATAGGATTTGCATGGCAAAATCTTGGAAACAAAAGAAAATCTGCCTCCCAGATTTTTCCCAACTCAGGCCTCCTCAACCTGGGTGCATTTCTGTAACCTTGGGTCAAACTGAAATGCAATGCCCCCAGAAAAATCCCAACTCTGCCGCACACTGAGAAAGAACCCTCTGCAGTCCAAGGGTTGAATGAAGAATACAACAATCAGCCAGGCTACAGCCAGGGTGCTTGAGAACCTAATATAAGGTTGGTATATTTGACAAAACGCAAGGATTTCAGAGCAATCAATTGCAAAGGATAGTTTTGATGTCTTTTGCGTGAGACTGCCATAAAGCAACTGATGATCTAAACAGAAAAGATCCAACAGATAAAAGCCCATCCTGGTGAAATTTTGTCCCTGAGGACTGAATGATTGTAGGAAATTCCGAGGATACCAGGAAATTCTTGTGGGAACATGAGGTCAATTTTGGTCCCATGAAATTCCTGACAGATTAGGTTTCTCTCAGATTCATCTTCTTTTGAATTTGTATTGCTAAATTCTGATATTATCCTTGTCAAATTTCTAATTTCCAACACCTTTCGCAGTATTTCATGCCCATGAAAATTGAATGTTGACATTTTCTTCCTCAGACATAAAACTGCTGAGAGCGCAGTTGAAAGTATTCAAGTACCTTTTCTCAACCTGAGCTCTAATAATCCGTTTTCATTCCCATCAATCTCTGTAAAAAGCCTTATCTTATCTTATCTCTTTGTATTTGCTGACTAAGTTGGCCAAAGCTAAGAAAACGTAACGTTTGCGCAGTATAAATGTTGATACCTGTGCCTAAACGTTTGTTATAGAACATGAGTTCATTTTGTTGAACTTTTATTTTTATTTGCATCCGATATTTGCATCAAGTTTTTTTTTCAATAAGCCGCAGTATTTTGTGTTGAAAATTCAATGTGCTGTTGAAACGACTTTACGTATAGGTGATATCTGAAGCTTAGTGAAAGTTATTTGTGCAGTGAATTTAAATTCCTGTTCCAGCATATTTTAAGAATCAAAACTTTTCATCAGCCAATTTCCAAATTTATCTGTTGGTGTATTACGAGTTTCTAAACTTTGGTATTTTGGTGCGCGAAATTCAGCGTGTGGTTGAGAATAAGACCAACTTTGTGAGTCTCTCAATTATCTATAGTGAATCGTTCGCTAAAGCTCTGTGAGAATCGTAATGGATCTGCCAAGAAAGTTTCTGAAAAATTCATCGAAGGAGAAAGAGACCAAAAATGTCATCCCTAAAATGATAAAAATATTTTGAACCGTCGTATCCTATTGTAAAAAAAAACCGACTGACTTTTAATCTGTATAACTGTACAGTATCTCATAATAAGTGAGAGTAAAATTCAAATTAATTCACAATAATAAGCATCATATTCATGTTTAAATCTGCATAGATTTTAATATTTTGAAATGAGCGCATTTCCCATCATGATGAAAAAGAATGCAAAAGAAGAAGAAACCGGTGATTGTGTGAATAGCCATGATGACTGCAAGTGACATCTACACGCCTTGAAACAAGTCGTAATTGCGACGGGAAAAGTAAGAAAATCTGTTAAATGAATGATTATACACAGTGTATATGTACAGTACTGATATTACGGTTACTTATTTCCGAAATTATATGATTCAATTTAAACTTGATGGAGTTTCAGTTCGACAGTCTTAAAAATTACGTCAAGTAGTGCTTTTTTGTTTTAAGAAACATGCACTTGCGTAGTTTTCTCTCTGGCAGCTCATTTGCGAAACAAAATGGCAAATTGTCTGAAATTTTTGCGAGCGAAGATGAATATTTTTAAAATTTCAGGGAAGTATCAAGAGGATGCCCTTTTTTCAGTCAATGATCGTGCTCACTCTGGACGATTAAAAAAAGAATAGGATGAAAGGTCTTTCTATTTTTTAAATAAAACAAATAGCTGTATTTGCCACCAAAAAAAAAAAAAAATTATGTCTCCAAACATTGCTGAAAAATGATGAAAACTTTTCATTGAAGAGTCAGGATGACATTCTTTCCTTGTTATAATCATCAATGGCCTATGATGGACAATCAAAAAAATTAACTGTTCATTCAATTATCTGGGAACAGGCCAAAGACCTTGTGCTTTGAATTGGGTTCAGTAACTGCTACAATTGCTATAATTTTGGCTTATGCTGCAATTCTTCTTATTGATATTTTGTTTTCAACATCAGGGAAAGAAGGGGGTGTGCGCATTGTTGAAAATTAATTTTGTAATTCAAAAATTGATGAAGATTAGCTTAAAGATAGTTAAGGAAATGGTTGAGAGACAACTAATCCATTTGGAATCCCTTGAGACCAAGTTTGACCTCAAGTTGCCACAAGGGTTTTTCTGTATCCTTGGGGATTTCCTGAAGACAAATCAGTGCTCCGGGACAACATTTTGCTAGGAAAAAGGGTTTAAATACAAAATCTGCATATGTATGAATATATCAGTTGCTTTTTGGCAGTCTCCCACATGATGTACAAGTTCCTGTTGAAATCAAATTGTGTTTCCCAAATCTGTGCTTCTTTGCCAGAATAAACCAACTTTATACTAGGGTGCTGAACACCCTGGCCACAGCCCAGCTGATTGCTGCCTTCTTTATTCCTATAGTGAGTGAAATCAAATTATCAAAATCCAACTTTGAATCTTACAATTCCCAACACACATACACATCAGTTCTGCAGTTGTACATTGTGGAATGTATTTTCTTTTATTTTGGTATCCATATACAGCTTTTTTTCTCTGTTTCCCATTACTGAAGTGATTGAATGCGTTTGAATGGATTTGGATGGGATGGGGATGGGGTTTGGATGTGGGAATGTTGATTAAACCTTGTGAACATTGAAAAGCAGAAAATAAGCAGAAAATAAAGCGTTCTGTTCATTCATTCATTCAAAAATGAGACAAAAGCTTTTTACAATTTTTGGAGAAAACTAAAAGCCTTATTTGCAAAACAGAACAGAACATGTTCACAAAATAAAAATAAAAAACAAAAAAAGGCTGAAAACTTCCTGGAAGGTGTCAATCATCGCGTTCATTGCTATGAACAATAATAAGGGGGTGAAGGATTGTTTTTAACTTTGAAGGAGACTGAGGCCTTTATTCGCATAATAAAGAAAACGAAATTGATTTTAGAAAACGTCGCAAACCTAATTTAAATTTCCCAAACTTTCCGGGGGAAGAGTCAAGATGTCGTCGCGCTGTTTTTTTTTTTTTTTTTTTTTTTTTTCCTCCGTCATCGTCATCATCGCGTTGCTTATTATAGGACGAGAATAACACGTGACGGAAAAGTGCCTCCTCGTTAAATTTTTTTTTCGTCTTGGAAACATCTCTTCCGTTGGTTCTTCTTTTTTTTTCGAGCAGGAAAGGAAGATTAGACGTAATTCATGAGATTCCATGCATAATTTATCACTCCAGCGACGAAGAAGAGGCTGTGGGGGTTGAGGCGAGGGGCCACGTGCGCGGGATTTGCAGCCCGGAAATAGCCCGGGATTGAACCCATCTCATCCGCGTTGCACACACAATGACGTCAGATGCGAGGAAACCTCGAGCACCCAACTGCATTCCACGTTTCTTCTACATTCAATTATTATTTTTTTCCTAAATTTGCCAGCATGCAGAGTAGCTAGCCCATCTCCTGATTTTTTCACCTCTTTTTTTTTTTTTTTACTCAAAAAGTTCACTTTATTTATTGGATCCTTTTTTGACAAGGGGTCTGACAAAAAGTTGTAGGGAAAGCAATGGAAATGGCATGTAATTGAGCTTAAAAACAAGTATTGTGCGGGAAAAGCATTTTTGGGACAAGAAGAAAAGAAAAAATTGATTAAAAGATATTTGTAACTAACATAACCTGACCTAACCTAACTTTACCCAACCGCCTCCCAAAATCAGTTTCAGCAGAATGCGGAAAAATAAAATTCACAGTTTCTGGTAGGTCATCGTGATTATGAACTTGTCCTAAAGATTTTTCTGGATGGTAGTGCGGTCTAGGAATGAGGTACTGAGATAACAGGAAAGTACCAAAAATTCAGCACTGTTTGACACATTTTTCCAAAAATGTTTGCAAAAGTCACCCTGGCAGCAGCTGCTCTTCAGTCAAAAGAATTGAAGTGAAGAGCAAGCTTTTTTTTCCACTTTTCAGTATTCACAGGGTTCAAGCAATGTTCCCACATCCAAACCCCTGACCCTCCCCACCCATATTCATCCAAACACATTACACATATATTTGATGTATATACAGTACTTGGTCATATATTTAATGTATATACTGTACTTCTTGAAATTTGCAAAGAAGTTCTCTTTGAATCATGTTTCTTTTTTTATAATTTTTCTAGGAATACTGCAAGTCTTCCCTCAGCAAAACATGGTCAAAATGTACCTTCGTTTCTATAAAAGTACTGCATATGATTATGGTTGAGAATAAGCAGCCTGAAGTGGGTTGAGCCTGTCTTTTTTTCTTGATGTCTTTTTTTTCCTTCCTCACTCTGTTCTACATCCTTTGCCTAAAAATACACCAAGGGTGTTCTCTTTGGCACCTTCCCTTGGTGTCTTTTTGTTCCATGTTCATCCCATACATTCTAACCTGGATGTTATGTAGGGCAGAAATGAGCATAGTTTGTCAGGCGGCTGGGAGAGAAAAATGATATCCAGTTTCCTGAAGTTTTTTTTATGAATTTCTCTGCTTGGAATGAAATACATTTTGTGACCTTAAAAGCCAAGAAGAAGCGGTTTTTGGTATTTTCTTGGTAGATTGGTGATACACAGTTGAACCTCTCCAAGTTGAAGTTTCAAAGGGACCAGCAAACAAATGCAATCTATATTTTGAGGTTTTGCATTTTGGGGTATCGCTTTATTTATTCTTTGTAAAGGAATGCAATGAACATTCCTAAACGTTTCTATTCGAATTCTTCAACGTTGAATTCTATACAGATTGCCCGAAATTTATACAAATTCACTCAATTATTCCATCTTGAAATCCTCGAGTTGGACATTAAAAAAATGTCCATCGCGGTATGAATATTTCGACGAATGAAAGAAGCAGTTTGATTCATTTTTTCCTGTGCCTATATTGTCAGTGAAATTTGCACCTTTTCGAAGTGGTGATTCATTTTCGCGAATTCCTGAATTGAATTATCTCATCATCATGAATGTGCTTGAGAAAAATAATTTTCCCGGTCATCGCTTTCCATAGATTTCGCGAACAATATAAGCAAAAAATCATCACCATAAAAAAATAATAATCTCGACCGAGCGCCGAAGCTTCATTAAAATCATTCTGAAAAGCCGGTGAATTTGAAATTGCGGGGCTCTTCTAATTTGGAGATTTACCAAAAAAAAAATCAAAGCAAAGAAACACCATGTCCGCGTCGACTGAAATCACCATGGAAACTTCCGGCGACACCAAGAAGGTGGTGAAAAAGACCAAGAAGGTGAAGAAGACCAAGGATGGGGAAGTGAGCCTTGTTTGCTGCTGCTGCTGGCAGCACAGCAGCCTTTGGTGAAGGCTGCGCCGACTCTTATTCCTCTTGTTCTCCATAAGGCCCCGGTTACTGCAGTATATAGGTGCCTAAGAGTTAAAGTGAGTACAACAAAACAAAACAAAAAATTAAATTAAATTCAGCTGAAAATGTTTGTGGAGATCGCATGAATTGCGGTGAAGTGAACCACAATTTTTGGGCCGATTTTCAATCTACGAAATTTCACAAATTCGTGGAATTATTGATGAACACTTGTCAATTATTCAGCAGCCGTTATTTACGAAAGTTGAATTCATTGGCTTTTGAATTTCGTTGGTTTCTCCAAATGACAACAAATCGAAGTAGGGCTAAATATATTTGTGTGAGTACATAAATGGGGTAATTCACATATTTTGGAACCAAGTTTCAAGCTTCGAAATTTCGCAAATTCGTGGAATCTGAAAATGTCAAATATTCGTCATTTCATGAAATTTGAATCCATTGGCTTTTCAATTTCGTTGGTTTCTTCAAATGACAACAAATCGAAATAGGGCTAAATATATTTGTTTACGAGTACGTAAATTCGGTGAACCACAATTTTTCGACCGATTTTCAAGCTGCGATTTCAAAAATTCGTGGAATTTGAAAATTTTAATTATTTAACAGCCGATATTTATGAAATTTGAATTCATTGGATGCTGAATTTCATTGGTTTCTCAAAATGACCGCAAATTAAAATAGTGGTAAATATATTTGTACGAGTACATGAATCGGGTGTTCCTCAATTTTTGGACCGATTTTAAAGCTACGAAATTCCTTAAATTCGTGAATTCTGAAAGTATCAATTTTTCAGCCATTTATGAAAGTTGAATCCATCGGCTGTCGAATTTCGTTGGTTCCTTCAAGTGAAAAAAAAAATCAAAATGAAGATAAATATATTTCAATCAGAGTACGTGAATTGGGTGAACCAAAATTTTGGACCGATTTTCATGCTGATAGATTTCACAAAGATTCGTGGGAACTGAAAATGTCAATTTAGCCTTTGAAGAAAGTTGAATAGAAGGGCTTATTACTTGCGTTTTTTTCTCCGAATGTCTGCAGAAAGCAAAATCTGATATAAAATATGCCATCACAGCATGCGATAGTTTCCATAAATTACAATATCAATCCATTTATTGCATGAGATTTATATTCAAACAACGCAATTTTCAGAAAATTTTAAAAGCTAAAATACCATCCCAGGCTGAAACTAAAATTGAATTCGATGGCTTTTGAATCGCGTTTCCCTTATAAAATGATCAAATACTGTAAACAAAAAAATAGCATTTATTCAGAATGAGACTTCTAGAAATTTTTAGGGGAATATTCCTGATCTTGGCTGAAAAGAAACCGCAATTTCAAGTCGTCAGAATCTTTTTTTGTTGCTGAATAATCACCGGAACAAAAATATGAAATTGAACAAGCGGCGTCTAAATTTCACAATATTTGCGGAAGTTAGAAGGCTTAATCTAGGGTTCCATGAAAATTGATTTCATTTGAATTATGTAGACTTTTTCAAATGAATATATATACAGAGAAGAACCAAAAGATGACATTTGAAAATAAGGAACGAACTTGTTTCACAAGCAATTGAATTGATTTCGCAATAACAGTGTCAGCTTAAACGCTTATTTTAATTTCCTAATTATTTTAATGTCATTTATTGTCTAAAAATCGGCGCGAATTTTTATGGCTCACTCTGTGTACAAAGAAAAAAAGAAAGAAGGGAGAGGGTCAGTTTCTCAAACTTTTAGAAATCTCGAGCATTTCAAATGAAGGTCAAATCTGAACTTCACTAATACAGTATCAGCTTATAAAAATTAATTTTTCATTTTTTTGCTGAAAATTCCCTTCATTTCGAAATATTTCAGTAGTTCGTCGTGAAGGAGCGATTTCACGTAAGGCGAAAAGTATGGAAAAATGTATTTCTGCCTGAAAAAGTATGTTTTGAGTGACGAAATTGATTTTTTTTGGAAACGATTTTCCGCAATAAGAAATTAAGTGTCGATTACATTCATGCAAAACCTTCCGCTTGTGCGTAAAGTTTATTTAATTCTGGGAAATTTTTATCTGAAAAAGGCATCATCATATTATTCATAATAGGTCTTAAATTGATTTTTCTTCAATTTTTAAAATATTCCGAAGACTTTAGATAACAATTATTTTGCTTGCACAATAGGTTCAAGTTGGGTCAATTTTTTTTCATTCGAACCTCACAGAGAACCTTCGTCACATAGAAAAATAAAAATTTGCTCATGATCGAAAAAAATGAATTTTCTTCTCATAAGTGATCTGACAAAGTATGAGGATTATCTTTCAAATTTTGAGGAGGAAAAGTGTTATTTTTAGATTTTTCCGAATGAAAATATGCAGAAATAATACTGCATTTGATCATGCGTATGTGACATTCAGCTGAATAAGATGACTCATGTCCCATAAATACTGACTTTTGGGAAAAGATTCGGCAAAATTTATAATCAATTTCAAAGATAATTGAAGCAAAATTAAAAAATGTTTTCCTTTGGAAATCCTAGTTTCGTACGGCTGAATTTGAATCATTAAATTTTAAAATGCCATTTGCAGTTGATTCAAATTAATGTCTAATATTTTTGCTGCTTGTATTATTTTAAAGAAAAAAAGGTTCAAATTTTTTAAAGCTTTTAAGGTTGAACTTTTTGAAATTTTAATGATGTGTTTTTCACTGGAATAGCAATTATCCACGCCATCTTTCTGATCTCTATTTTTGCGTATGAATGTTTTATAACCTCGATATATATTTTTATCGATCATTCACATTCTTTCGTATCTTGTGACGCACAGTTATTAATTTTATCGATTACTAAGGCTGATTACCCTGATTGAAATGTGATGAAAGTTATTCACTTCACTTCTTCGCCTTTAATGGATTCCTTTGAGGTATTTTTGGATTTCTCTTGGAAGTTCGTTGAACTCTGTGTAATTTATTCGTTCTAAATGTCAGATTTGTAATGGATTTTTTGGCATTCATCTAAAATTCAGTACAAAACTCCTTCGCCCAAAAAAAATAATTGAAGTATGCTTGTGTCTGCAAAACTGAGCCTGGCGATTTATCGCAGGTATTCTTCGAATGAGAAGAAATAAATAAATTTTACCTCATTATTTTTGTTGGTTCGAGTAAAACCTTGGGGAATTTCCGGTTCATTCAAATGATGGGTTCACGTGAGGGTTGCAGCTTCATTGGTTTTTTTCTCTTGTGTTTTCTTGCCCTGAATTTTTCCCACCTTTTTCTCGAGGTTGTATTCAGTGACACGGACCAGAAATTCGTTAAGATACCAGTTTTCTTGGTCCCGTTCCAACAGCACCTGCATAAACACCATGAACTATTTTTTCTCATGGGTCATGAA